>PVJN01044739.1:0-17198 GCA_004026805.1 Lasiurus borealis | reverse complement strand
GGTGTTTCAAAGATCTTCCAGAAAAGGGGCTTTTATTATCTGTCACACAGTGGGTGCTTAAACTGCTTCTTGAGAATACTAATGACTTGCTGTAGCTGTGCTTCTTTAAACAGAAATACAATGCCAGTAGTAAAAGCTATCTAGCTGCTGAATTGGATGGCCTTGCAAATGTCTGAGCTGGTTGTTCAGTGTTCCCTAATAATAGCTGCACATGGAATAACTTGGAGAGTTTTAAAATATTGATGCCTGGATGCCATCATCAGAGACTTTAATTTGTGTGGGCTAGTGTGTAGCCTGGGTCTTAGGATTTTTAAAACCCCTCAGGTGATATGTACAAGCAGCCCAAGGTTGAAAATCATTGTCTAAATCTTATTAGCTGCATATACTCCATGCTTATTTTGTTCTGGCATCTGCTAAATGCATTACATATAGCATCTTGTTTGTTCAGCGAAACAACTCTTTGAAGTTGCAGTTGGTACCTCCACTTCACAGATAGAAGACACTAAGCTCAGACAGGCTAAGCGAATCGCTAAAAGTCACATGGCTAGTGAATAGCAGAGACAGGATTTGAACCAGGTCTGTCCACAGTCCTGGTGCTGTTGCCCATCCTCACTGGCAGTTATGAGGCCAAGGTGGAACAAGTGGCAGAATACATGTTAACTATTATTTCAGAGTAGTTTTAGATGTACAGAAAAGTTGTCGAGATAAAACAGGAATTTCTCGCATATACCTTAGTGGGACTTTCTAACTCCACAAAAATCAGTATATGCTGATATCAGAGCTTTGTCCTTGCCCCTAATCCCACCCATCAGCCCATTTTAGAGATTTAGCTGCACACCTCTGCCTAAGCATCCCAAACTGCTTATACAGGATGTGAATGTTTCTGACTAAAAAAGGCAATATTTCACTTAAAAGATATTTTCCAGCTTTTGCTTGAAAGATGGGATGCAATACTACTTCTTCCTGACACATTTTAAATGATGGCGAACATAAAGAGAAAAGTGATGTCTGTATTTTATATTTCACATACATTTATTCAAAGATAGGTGCTATGTATTTTTGACCTGAAAATTTCATAGAGGGTCTATAAGCTCAATCTAAGCTTTTACATACGAATGCATTGCAATGCCTTTATTTACTTGTTCATTTATTTATATGTTTACTAGAGGCCCAGTGCATGAAATATGTGCACTCGAAGTGGGGCGGCGGGGAGTTCCTCAGCCAGTCTTTGCCTTCTCACAGCCCAGGAGACCTCGGAAGTTGGCTGATGATGGGGAATACTCATGGGGAGCGGGGCCTAAGCCATCAGTCAGATATTCTTAGTGCTGGAGGCAGGAGAGGCTCCCGCCATTGCCACTGTACTCACCAGCCATAAACCCGGCTTCTGGCTTAGCAGAGCTCCCCCTGTGGAAGCGCACTGACCACCAGGGGACAGCTCCTGCATTAAGCATCTGCCCGCTGGTGGTCAGTGCACATCATAGCTCATCATATTGACTGGTCATTCTGTTGTTCAGTTGATTTGCATATTAGCTTTTTAAAAAATATATAAATTTTATTGATTTTTTTTTTTTTTTACAGAGAGGAAGAGAGAGGAATAGAGAGCTAAAAAAAATTGATGTGAATGAAACAATAAACAGCTACTGGGGATGTGCCTGCAACCAAGTTACGTGCCCTTGATTGGAATCGAATCTGGGAACTTTCGGTCTGCAGGCCGAAGCTCTATCCACTGAGCCAAACAGATTAGAGCTGCATATTAGCCTTTTATTATATAGGATTGATTTGAAAGAGAAAGGGAGAAGGAGAGAGAGATGGAAACATTAGTGATGAGAGAGAATAATTAATTGGCTGCCTCCTGCAAACCCTCCCTTGAGGATCAAGCCCCAAACCCCAGCATGTGCTCTGACAGAGAAATGAACCATGATCTCCTGGTTCATAGGTTGAGATTCAACCACTGAGCCATGCTGGTTGGGTGCATTTATTTATTTTTTATGAAGTACTTATATAGAATAGAAATTTTACTGCAATCCCTAGTAGAAATTAGCTTCATTTTATTGTTTTATTTTATTTTACTTTCATCTTCATCTGAAGATATTTTCCATTGATTTTATATAGAGTGGAAGGGAGAAAGAGAGAGAGAAACATCAATGTGAGAGAGACCATGCTGGAAATCGAACTTGCAATCCTGGTACATGCCCTTGACTGGGAATTGAATCTGCAAACCTTTGGTGCATGGGCCAATGCCCTAACCACTGAACACCCTGACCAGGGCTAATTTATATTTATTTCATCATAGTTTAATATTTATAAATTCTATCTTGGAGACTTTATTACCCAATCAAATAATTTAAAGGTTTTGGAAAGGGTTTCTATTAAGAAACCAAATGGCAATTATAGAGGCCATATTACATGGTGAAGTCAGTGTGAAATTAGCTAAGTCTAACTCCTTAGTCAAAGACAAGGCCATCCTAACATCTTCTTCCTACTTCAGTTAAGAATGACCCCTCCTCCTTCTGATTTATGACAACTATTTGTGTGGCACTTACAACCAGAAGACCTGCATTTGCAAGGTTGGTTTTCATCTTTCTTAAGCTGTTTTCTATGTATATCTTTGATAGTCATCTTACTACATTGTTTTATTTCTATTTCTCTGAACCTAAAATTTCATAGTATGCAATGGTTTAATGAGATTTTAAATACCTTTTTTCAACACCTTTTTGGTGATATCTTCTCAGGAAGTTTCCTTCTTGTAACTATGTCGTCACTGAACCAGAGTTGACTTAGAAGGGGTGTGACACATGTCATTAATACACAGGACTCCTTGTCAGGAGGAACTTCCCTTTGATTAATTCTCTACTGTTGTGTTTTAAAATTCTTATTTAAAAAAAAATTATATTTTTATTGATTTCAGAGAAGAAGGGAGAGGGAAAGGGGAATAGAAATATCAATGATGAAAGAGAATCATTGATGGGCTGCTTCCTACAGGTTCTCTACTGGGGATGGAACCAGCAACTGGAGCATGTGCCTTGACAGGGAATCAAACCGAGACCTCCTGGTTCCTAGGCTGATGCTCAACCACTGAACAACACAAGCCAGGCTTAAAATGCTCTTTTTTGAAAAATGAATCCTGACTTTTACTTGGCACTAGGCCTGTAAATTATGTGGCCAGTTCTGCATCCAGCTATTGATCACTTGAGTACATTGATTGTGTCTTTCCTTTCTTTATAGTAATCTACTGCTAGGTTGTAATTATTGTTTATTAAATATTTCCTGATTGTATAAAAATGCTCTCTGCCAATCCTTGATGATTCCACCAAGAAAGATAAAGAATCTAGGGAGTGTGAACAATCTCTTAGAATGCAGACGGTTTCCACAGTGGTAATGGCTTTTATTGTGTAATTAAATGGTTGAGGTTAGTAATAGGAAAAGGAGATTTTGAGGTAAGTAGGCATGTTACATTATTTTACAAGGTAACTAACATTGAAGGAAATTCTTCATAATACTAAAGATTAATGTTTTAAGCTGTGAACATATTGTTAGTAGTAATAATTTACATTAAGAATATAATAACATCAGGAAAAATTCAACTGAGATTTCTTGTCTCATTTTCACTTAAGCCTGAAGGTATTAAAAACACCAGTTGGCAAGCATAGGCTTTGAATAATCAATCAGCAAAGCCTAAATCAATCCTTACTGTTTCATGAAAATAAAAAATAAAAAGAAAAGGGAAAAACATTTTTACCAGAGACTCAAACTGAGCTTGCCCTGCTCCTTGGGAAACCTTATTTAGTTCATTATTGAGTTATGTTATTTTCCTTCATCAGTAATTGAGCAACATTGAATAATAAAATGAGCAAGAACATGGTCTTAGGTTTATATCTTGAAAAACCAACAAAAGATCCCTAGCCATTTCAAAGCTAGAAAACTCTTGTATGTAGAAGCAGTGAGTATGTATGATGCAGAAGAGAAATGCTCACTGCTGTTTAAGGTAGTTCCACAGGCATTGAAAGGCATTAAGCAGTTTTTGTGTGCCATTTACATATTAATAAAACTCTTAATGTGGGTAATAATATTCTTATATTTAGAGAATGAATAAAACTAAAATCTTTGCTATCTACTGGCTTAATTTAGCCTGCCCCCAAATCATGTAACTAAAGAAAATAGCAATGCATTAAATTTTGAGAACTATTTTTAAGAGGAAATATTTATTTTTCAACTACAGTTGATATTCAATATTATTTTATATTTTTTCAGGTGTACAGTACAGTAGTTAGACATTTTTATTGAATGTGATATGTATATGAGAAAATTAATACATGGTTTGCATGCCAGTTATTCTTATGTTAGGAATATTTTCAAGCATGGCATAGACCACTGGTTTTCACCTAGGGGCAATTTTGCCCCCAAGGACATTTGGTAATGTCTGGAGTTTTTTTGTGTTTTTGTGTTTTTTGTTTTTTTGATTGTCACACTAGTGAGAGGTAGGGAGACCCGAGGGGATGGGCATCTAGTGGGTAGAGACAGGAATGGTGCTAACCATCTGCAAAAGCACAAGATATGTCCTTATAGTGAATAATTACATGACCCCAAATGCCAATACTGCTCACAGTAAAAAATGCTGGCATAGATCAAAGACACCCACCTTTTGTCTTCATCTCAAAGATGTTCCCATGTCTTCTCCCACTGAAGAACATTGAGCTTCAGGCTTCACAAAGTGTGCATTTAACTAGGAGGTCCAGCATCATTCAAATGACTCACATGCACTCTTATTTCCTAGTAACCTTGCCCAGCAAGGTTTCATATCACCTGAAATCTAGGATAATGAAAGTGGCTTGCTCTTTGGCAGCTTAAGGATTTCTGTGAGGCCTTAGCTTCATTCTTTTCTTTTAGTCTCTTTTAATTGAATTTATTGGGATCACATTGAGTAATAAAATTATATAGGTTTCAGGGTGTATAGTTTTATCGTACATCATATGTATATTGTATTGTGTGTTTACTATCCCAATCAAGTCTTCTTCCATCACCATTTATCTGCTCTATACTTTCTTCTACCTCCCTGACCCCTTTCCCTCTGGTAATCACCATACTATTTTCTGTGTCTTTGAGTTTCTGTTTTCTGTATTGTTTAATTCCTTCTATTTTTCACACCATCCTGCAAACTCTCTCAGGGCTATCTACACATAATAGTAAACACCGTAAGGGCAAATAGGTATTACATGAACAATGATTACTGTAATATTGAAAACTTGCCTTTTCTGATTGAAAAGGTAGCTTTCTATTCAAAATCCAGTTTACCAAACAGTGGATCAAATTCTCTCTTTGTCATTTTTTCTATTCAGGTTGCATGCTGAGAAATATTACAGGATAAGTGTTCAACAGTAAACAATATAATGGTTTCTACCTAGATCTATACTTTGCCTAAAAAGAAACCATTTATTGGGCACTGAAAATAGGGAGATTTTCAAAAGTGATATCAGATGCATTGTTCCTATTGTTAAGTGAATTGAAAGGGGCGGCATAATGAATTTTTAAAAGCATGAGAGATTTATCATATGGAAACATGTAAAGTGTATGGAAAAACAGAAGCTTTAGAAATAAATTAGTAGGTTTCTAAGTAAGTAAATGTTAATGAAAGCAAAATTGTTTCACTCTAAACAGGAAAAACTTCTAAATCAGCTTTAGCAATAAGCTTCCCAAAGAAATATCATATTGTTTTAAGTAATTATTATTCATAAATACCAATTTATTTGGTAAACCATAACTTCCAGTGGCAGTTGTAATGTCTGTACATTTCTATGCATATATTTGTTAGCCATATATTTATAAAGGAAATTGTTGAATCACTATAGATATAATGAAAACTGTGGTAAGCTGATGCAGTAACTGCCCAAGCCAGCAAAGATAAAAAATCAAAACCACAGGCAACATGTGAAAAAGATGCAAACAGAAATATTAAAATATTCATTTTGGTTTTCTATATACTCATTAGTATATGAAATAAATGAAACTTGGTTACATTTCTCTTAGAAATAAATGTATTTTTAAGAACCCTCAGTCAAATTCCTCCATATGAGGACCCTATGAGTATAGTGATCTTAATAAATTGAATCCCTTGAACCACACCTAAGCTATATGTCAAGCATGCTTTTTCATTGTCACACATGTGTAATTTATATCCTCTGAACATTTTTGGAAGTCTATGGCTGCTAAATTTCAAATTACGTTTGTAATACCCACAGTTAATTTCCAGAAGTCATACATAATGTTAGACTCAAGAGTAGTAAGTTGGCTGTTTGTATGCTGTTGTGGGAATCCTGCTAATTCTCAAGAGAAGCAGATTGACACTAAGGCAGTGTGGAGGGCACAGTCCTGGGCCCACACAGGCAGGACTGGGGCAGGCTCTCCTTCTGGCAATCTCAGGGCAAGTATTTCACCCTGCAGAGCAAGAAAGGACAAAACCTGAAGGCCAAATTTTTGGAACTGTTATATGAAATTTGAAAACAGCCTTCCCATGAAATGTAACATTTTCTCATTAAACTAATGACTGAAGAACAGCTGTTGCCTTTAGTTCAGTGAGCTTTGGGGCTTTCTCTTATTGCATTTTTTCATAGTGTACAAGTGTTATTGTAAGGATGAAGTCTAGACTTGCAGTTAGGTGACCTGAATTCAATTCCCTTCCCAGCACTAATAGGCTACGTGATCTTCATCTAGCATTTTCTCTATCATGCTTCACTACCACTTATCAAATGGATGGTGCCTTTCAGAGATTTTGTAATTTTTTTTAGCTATTCTGTTTGAAAGAGAACAGATTCAATACTTTTTATTAGATGATTTCTTGTCTTATTATTTTAATTCAAGTTGTAATAATTTCTTCTTATCTCAAGATGTGTACACACACACACACACACAAACACAAACACACACTACATCTTTGTGCTAAATGAAAAATATTTGTGACTAACCCTCTAGGCAAAGTTACCTCAGTGTTTAAAAACATCTAAAATGTCTTTGTGTAAGTCTCTTCATGCAAGTTCTTTTCAGTCACAGTGGGTTTATTTGATTTTTCAGTTCATATTCCCTACTCTGTATTTATAGGTACATACTGCACACACCCTTTGGTTAAATCTCACTTTACAGATTATTTTTTCTCACATCAGAGAGTCCACTAGTTTTCCCTGGTTCATAAAAGTCTGCATTTAGTTTGTAGGAAATATTTAAAGAATGTGACCTTTAGAATTAAATTTACTCTGAGCAAAAGGTAGTGCGTCAACAGATCCTTTTCCTGTGGTTACAGAATTTTTCTTTATAAAAAAAATTAGACTACTTAATGCAAATAATGTGATGATTTTAAACTGCATACACTCCATTTCTGTCAATGATAAGACATTATATGAAAGATACTGTATGTTCCATGATTATTATTTATTAAATCCAATTTGCACTGAAAATGGTGTGGTGATGTGGAGAAAATTATCAGAATACATATTTTAGCAGAAGATAAATATGGAGGATCTTTAAGCTGCCTGATTATTGGATTTGAAATCAAGTCACCTATATATTGTGCTATTTCTATTTAAAGGAGTTCAATGGACTCTATTATTTAAAAAAATGTTTGTTTGTTTTTTTCATGTAGTGATACAACTGACCTTATTCTATTTACTTGGGATTCACAAAGTTTAGGGCAGTGTTGAGAAGTAAGTGCCCTTATCTAACAATATCACTTGCAAACTGGAAAAAAAAAGGTTGGAGCAATACATAAATAACCTCCAAAATGGTATGTATTACCAAAAGCTAGGAGCCTCCAAATTCAAGGCTCTAGGAATTCATTGATCTTACCATGCCTATTCCCTGTTATCCTGAAGCAGCTGGTTTGTCAAAATGATGAAATGATTTTTTGAAAATTCAGTTACATCATCAGCGAGGTGGTAGGACCTTGCAGAACCAGGGGGAGATTTTATAGAACACTATATAGGCTCTGAATCAGGATTCAATGTACAGTGCTGTTTCCCCCATAGCCAGGATTCCTGGGTCCAGAAACAGAGGGGTGGGAAGGGAAATGGTACCACTCACTATTATACCTGGTAACTCAGGAGCAAAATCTTTGCTCTTGTTCCTGGGGAAAGATTTAGTGCACTTTCAGTTGTATTCAAGATACTTGTATCATGTTAGGTGGAAGTATGACCTTGTTATTGTCCTTATTTGGAGATTGTGGATTGAGGAGATGCATGTAGGTGACAAGTTGACAAAGAGTGGACTTGTGATGGTTAATTTTATGTGCCAAGCTGAGTAGGTCACAGTATCTAAACATTTGGTCAGACATTTTTTCTAGATGTTTATGTGAAAGTATTTTTTAAAGGAGATTATTATTTAAATCAGTATATTTTGAATAAAGCAGATTATTCTTCATAATATGAGTGGGTATCATGCAATCAGTTGAAGTTCTTAACAAAAAAAGACTGACTTCTCTGGAAGAAGAGGGAATTATTTCAAAAGACAGCCTTTGAATTTGAACTATAGCATTGACTCTTTCTTGGGTCTTCAACCTGCCTGCCTACCATTCTCTCTCTCTCTCTCTCTCTCTATCTATCTATCTATCTATCTATCTATCTATCTATCTCTCTCATTCTGCTGTTTGGCTCTGTTTTTCTGGAGAGAGATAGATTTTTAAGGCAACTTACCCTCACCCCAAATATGTTGTTATAAGTAATATAGTAGGAATCCACTAGAATTAAGTTCAATGAAAGCAAGTGTATTTGTCTATAGATCACTGCTCTCTCTATCACCTAAAATATTTGCCCAACAAAAAGTAAGCACTGTATATTGGATGCTGATTGAGAGCATATACTAGGTTCTACAAAACTCTCCAGAAGGAAGGTCTGATTGAGAACAAAGAATAATTATATGAGAATAAGAGAGTGAGGGGTAAGTGGGAGATTGTGGTGTGAGAGTGGAATCTTTAAAATCTTAAAAGAATTCAAATGTTTTGTTGGTGACAGGTCTTATAATGAAATCACTATCTTTAAAGAAGTGAAAGAAATCGTAGGCACAAGGAATTCAAGGAACTCTAGGCCAGACTTAATATTTATTCCATCATCTGAACCTTCCATTTGCCTGACATAAAAATAAGGTGACTACTGTAGCTGAATATTTGTCTCCCCTCAACATTCAAATGTTGAAATTGTAACTTCTAAGGTGATGTGATATTAGGAGGTGGGCCTTTGGGATGTAGTTAAGTAATAAGAGAGAAGTCCTCATGAATAGGGTTGTGACCTTATAAGAAGAGATTTAAGAGAGCTTGCTTCTCTTTCTGCTCCTGCCATGTGCGGATACAATGAGACATTCATCGGCAATGTCTGGTGCTCACTGGACACCAGATATGACAGCTCCTTCATCTTGGACTTCCCAGCCTATAGAATTTTGGGAAATAAATGTTTATTGTTAAGGCACCAGTCTGGTATATTTGTTAAAGCAGCATGAGCTGACTTAAGACTGATTTGGGGGGTAGGCTTTTAAGGATGAATAGGATGCTTCCAAATGAAAAGAGGAGGCTGGGAATAGTGTCAAGAGGATCAGAAGTATGAAAACCATTTGAGCCAAACTAGTCCAGCTGTTGTCTTAGAAATACTGTCAATAAGAATTGTTTGCATAAGGGATGAAAGAATTTAAGCTGTGTCCTACACAAAAGTTCACTCTCCTCTCTCTCTCTCTCTCTCTCTCTTTGTTTAAAGGTCAATCCACATCTCTAAGGAGGACATCTCTCTCTCACTTTCAGCTTCTCACTATATTTAGTGATATCAAATGTTTGCATGAGATCAATCTCTGCTTACAATAAAAATAATAACCCACTTTACTGTGAATGTAAAGATATTTCCATAAAAATAACCCCTAAAAGTTTGAGAGGTTATGTGAAAGTGTTTAACACTTTTAATGTAGTTATATTCTAAACTAGAGGCCTGGTGCATGAAAATTCATGCACTGGAGAACAGGAGTCCCTCAGCCCAACCTGTTCCTTCTCACATCTCTGCTGCTGCCACTGCCGGCAGCACAAGCCTCAGCCTGGCCTGGTTACCTGAGCCTCGGGTGGCCCTGAGTGGCTGAGCAGCCACCATCCAAGGCTTGCCTATGCCTCAGGCTGGCCCTGGACAGCTGGGGAACTGAGGGCAGGTCCAGTAACACTGTGCACCTGCCGCTCCCTGAACCTTGACTGGGCTGAAAGGACTATGGGACACGGGTGGGGCTGAGGGGACTGGGAGCTGCCATCTTGTGGCTATGGGCATCACCATCTTTGTGATGGTGTAATGGTCAATTTTCATATCACCTCTTTATTAGATAGGATTGTTATTTTCATGCACATGTAGAGGGAGAAGGAACTCTTGACTTGTAGCCAAATACTATTAGCAGTGAAACATGAATGCATGTGCTTAATTCAGATCCTGGGGATCGTCAGACAGCTGGAGAAAGCTCTGCTTTTCCCCCTGTGCACTGCAGAACATGAACAAACGGCATTATGAGTTCATGATTCACAGTGTATTGTATCAGCCAGTCTGAAAAGTAAAAATGTTGGTAACAGTTGGGCTGGAATCACTGTGTAGCGTAAAGTGCCTGAAAGCAGTGAGGCATAATGATCTTACTCCTAATTGCCACCTCTGTCCAACACTCTCATCAAGCAAGCCTGAGCCCGTGTGCTGATGGGGCTCAGGAGGGCACGGTGCTACTGAGCAAAGAAGCTACCACTAAGCTCACAGTGACCACAAGAGAGCAAACGTGAATGTCGGGTCAAAAAAGAGGGCTGAGTGAAGTGACGGCTCAGCAGAGTGATTTAACCCGAGATACTTGCCTGGATACTGGATATGCCAGGTGCCGAGTCCTTCTGATCTGTGGCTTCCAGCATTGCCTTTCTTTTGCTACTCCTACAGTCACCATCCAGGCTGCTACATCTTCTCCCGATCGCCTCCTTCCTTCCAGACACTCGACTTGCTTTTTCAAAGAATGCTTCTCAAACACAGTTAGGATAATATCATTCCTTTGTAAGGAGGATGTCGCTGTTTAGCTGAGACCACATTTCCCTGCTGCCTTGATGGCTAGTTGTGGTCATGTGACTAGATTTTGTCCAGGGGAAATGCAAAGAATGGATGGGTGTAAGCTCTGGTTTATGGACTTGGAAAGGATTATGTCCCCTGTGGCCCTTTCTCCCTTCCTGGCTGGCTTGGTGCAGAGGTGATGGAGGGAGCTGGGTCAATCATTTGAGCTCCCTGGGTAAGAGAGCAGAGCAGCAAGATCGAACAGGACTGGGGATCCAACAGCTTGCTACTGCCCTAGCGGCACTGGATTGCATATGCCTAGACGTTTATGTAGGAGAGGAATAAACTTCCCTATTGCTTAAGACACTATTATTTTGGTCTTTATTGTGGCAGTAAAACCTATATTGTAAGGCAATTCATTTAAACGCCTGTATTAGCTTCCCATTGTTTAAGGGTCAGTCCACATCTCTAAGGAGGGCATTACGGTTCTTCCAAATCTAGGCTCAGTCCAGCTTGGCAGCTCCATTCCCTGTCACTTGCCCCATGGCTACACTCCCCTAGCACATTAGTCCTCCCTTTTCAACAATATACCTTCATCCCATTCCTTCACAGATGCTGTTTCCTCTTCTCCCCATTTCACAGAAGCTCTGCAGTCACCCTTCAAGGTCTAAAGGTTTAGCTCTAATGTCACCACACCACTGTGCTGCCTTCCTAGACTTCATTCAACAATGTTCCCTGGCTGACTTAATGTTTTTTTTCCCTCAGGGGTTTCAGAGTATTTCCTGGTGTGTGTGTGTGTGTGTGTGTGTGTGTGTGTGTGTGTGTGTGTGTGTCACATTTCCTTGTAAATTTTTGCATTAACATTTGTGTTTATCTCACTTTTCCATTCTATTATATTGGCCAGAAGTAGACTATATTCTATATCTCTACTCTTAGTCTGGTCACAGGCAAAGTGAATAGTGGGTAATCAGGTTCAACACAAAACTGAGCTATCTTTCCTTTTTTAGGAGTGGAGCTGTAAATGAAATCCAGGTTGTATTAGCAAAGAGGAGTGAAATGAAGGGTTGGAGTTGCTTTATGGTTTTTGTTTTTTTCAACTAAAATGCTAGAGGAAGGTGGTGAGACCAGGAAATCAAATGGCAGATGCCTTTGCTTGCTGGATTCAAGCTGGAAAAACAGTCCCTGACAGGCTACAGTCAATATCATGTGTTTCTAAAACTTTGAAAGATAAAGGAGGAAGCCTGCAGAGCAGCCCCCTAGGGATAGGAAGGAACTGGGCCAGCATGTCCCTGAGGACAGGCATGTCTTGTCTCACTGGATGTGGACATGTCTGTCCGTGTATCTGACATCGACAGCTGCCCTTTGACACTGCTGTTCTTGGCATATCTGGCTACCGCAGGCCCACTGGGTGCTGAAGGCAAGAAATCACACCGACCTGTTTAGTTTAAGCTGCTTGTGTCCCATGTGAAGCCTTAAACAAAGAATCCTGGAATCTCCTCACTCTTCACCATTTATGAATGAAAATCTCCATCTTTGGGTTTAAATTTTCTTTGAGAAATACTCCTCTGCTCCATTGTGCACCCTAACATCAAACCCCAAGAGAAGGTCTTTGGACTAGACATGTATCAGTTCTAAGTCTGTGAAAGCAAGAGATATTCGGGAAACAATGCACATATCTAAAGCAAGTGGGTTTTAAAAATAAACTTTGAAATGAAAAACAAAGCCACAACTTCTGTTCTTGCCTTTTCCTCTTTTTCTTCATGTCGGAGTAAGCTTAGTAGAGTAGAAAAGCAGAACATTTAGGAAATGAATGGGATATTATCTCCTAACCATAGTGATCTGAGGTCCCAGTGTACGGTTGATGGCCGGGCTCTATGCTACAATGGCAGGGTCCTTAAATCTGCTGTGCTTTGGTTTCCTCACATGTAGCATGGAGATGATATGACTGTAACTTCATAGACCACTTTTGGGAATTAAATGAGGGGGAATACGAAATCTTCATTTAGTGCTGGCACATGGTAAGCACAATAAATATTAGAGCTCTCTCTTACTATCACATGTTACATTCACTTGGCAACTAATAATCCTTGTCCTTGACCTCTTACACAGGCCATTGTCTAATGGACTGATTTCAGAAATCCTATTATATTTCCAGGATTGGTGACCTTATAAAAAGGGAATGTCAAGAATTCAGTATCTTCTTTTGTGGCATGCTAGGATATGGATTGGGAGAATATAACCTGATTTCTAAGTAATGAATCCAGATTGCACTTAGAAAAGAAAGTGGTTCTCTCATGTTGGATTTTGTGAAAGTGTGGCTCCAACTGGCATATGGTGAAACTTTGTAGGTAGGTTTTTATGGGTGGTAGTGGATAAAATCATAAATCTGGCGCTGGAGAAGGGCTCTTAAAATTAACCCACACAGCATTTTTGGCATATATCTTTATGTTGGCCACCCCTGAGACAGTATAAGGGTTGGAGTGGATTTCTGCCCAAATTCTGTGTGGCATAATTTAAAAGATTTTAAGCAAAATATGTTGCCACAGTGAACACATGCTCTATGCTTTATGAATGGTCTGTTTATTGCCGTGGTTCAGCACAAGCAGAGCAAACAGGTCTAAACCTGTCAAATTCATGCAGATCATGAGGTTGTGCTTTCAGTCCAACCCCAACTTCTAAATCCACTTTCAACCGCATTAAGGAGTAGATTCTGCAACAAAATACACTGGGGTGTGCACCTTTGGGATGACTCCAGGTATCTCACTATTTAATGCGGAGCGTGAAAAATTCAGTGTTCTTACCGCTTGTGTGGGGCTGACTGCAGGAAATAGCAACTCAATCTTTGAAGCAAATACTTTTCCCCTGCCTCTCAGAGTAAATAGCCTGAGAGAGCTTCCTCACACCAAGGAAGTCTCGATAAGCGTGTGTGATAGGAAGGGGAGGGCTGTTTGTGTCTGTCAGGAGGGCACCTGAAGGAAGGCAGCTCCTGCTGAGTGATAACTCTGAGGTTACTGAGGCAGAGATTAAAAGCTCACTCAGTCAAAATACATTACAAACCGAAAGATCCCCAACAGGAATTTTTAGCATTGTACCCGAAGCCTTTCTGGGAACAAAGTGGCAGTCTTTTTTTATTTGAAGAGATATAAGAAATATACTTTACTAAGTGAGTCAGGTGCAGAACAGGCACAAACATACACGCTCTCCCTGGGAACTGGCTTCAGTAGCTGTACGTGGCTGAATCTCTCCTGAGCAGAACACTTTAAGAGGAGAAATCATTGCAAAGCACCATAATGGACAGAATAGAAAATTTCATTACTTGAAGCAGAAGCTTCTGTTGCTCCAGGTGCAGGCGTTGTTGGTGGTGCTGGTGGGGACGTTAGGAATCAGTTAGGGAGCTTGAGGAATAAAACACTTAGATGTACAGGGCCATGGAAAACATCACGAATGCAATACTGTGGTTGGTGTCTGTCAGCCACTATTGAACTCTCACCTGCTTTTGATAAACATGCGCTTCTTGGGTACATCCTCCTCACTTAGGGCCATTTCTCTTCCCTTCACTGCTCCCTCTATCTCACCCCAATGGTGACTCTACCATGAAGATTTTTATGGGGCTTTATTTTCTATGGTTTCTATATTCCCCACATTACCTCCTCCTACTCTTAAAATACAAAATTATATTATCACTATGATCAAACTATTTTTTTTACAAAGTAGAACACTCCCTTGTACCCTATTGATGGGGCTATCATCCTAAGCTCACCTGCCCTCCCCTATGTATTCTCTCAACCATTTAAAAGTATTTAAGATGTTTTCTTAACACTGGAATGCTTCTTGACATAGTTTTCCAGGATAAAGCACTGAAATAACTAATGAAAGGACTAGCTTTGCCTAAAAGATATCTGACAAAGTATGTGCTGGAAGAGGGGACTCTTAAAGGGAGACACTTATTAATTCTATCTTTTAAAGAACAAACAGACCTCTTCTCTCTTCTTAGTTTCTCTCAAATGCCTTTGCAACATCTATATTTTTTCTAATCCTTCCTGTAATAATCCATAGTGTAGCAAGAAGCCCTGAACTAAATCTTGTCCTTTGTTTACCCATTGATGCTTCAGGGCTGTCTTAATGAGTAAAGCCATCAGGGGGAGCTCTTTGAGTGAGCTTCTGTGGTCTCATAAAAAGACACTGCAGGACATGATGAGGGTAGCAGATTACAGGACTAAATCCTTACAGGCAGGAGCCACAAAGCAAGCCCATCTTCCCGCCAAGCTTGCTGGGTAGGCAAAGAAATGGCCCAAGAGAAATATAAAAAAATGGTCAAAGTTTAAAAGATGAGCCTGGGAGCAATGCTTGATGGTTGGGAAGAGGACTTTTGAGTACAGCCTAGTAGTACTCCAGGCATGGTTTTTAGGAATGTAGATCTGAGAACATGGATGAGAGAGGCCCAGTATGAGCCTGCAGTCTCAGACACGGGCTTAGCACCCAGTGGTGGTCTACTGATGGAGAGGGTCATACAAAAGAGCAAGACACAAAAGATATTTTTTGTTGGCCCCAGGGCAGGGTTTGTTGGGTCAGAATCAAGGAGCAGCCACAATGATACTAATGTAAAAGAGGAGATTGTTTCAGAAAAATGCAGGAAGATGGGAGGAAAGAATAAAGCATATATGAATCCTAGAATAGACCTCTTTGAGCCAGAAAGAAGGGATTTTTAAAAAATTATATTTTAGAGGAGACAGCCAAGATGGCGGCATAGGTAAACACCTATACTGCTGCCTCGCACAACAATTTCAAAACTACAACTAAAAGACAAAACAGACATCATCCAGAACCACAGGAAAGCTGGCTGAGTGGAAGTTCTACAACTAGAAGCAAAGAGAGGGGCTCACGGAGACCCAGAGGAGCTGCAAAAAGCTGAGGTACGGAGACGCGCGCGCTGAGAGAACGGGTGCCCGAGTACCTGGCTGGCTTTCTCTGGCAGGAGGGAAATGGAGACCCCCAACGGCATTGAATCCCTTATCCTACGACACTAAACCCCAGATCCAGCTGAAACTCATACGGGGGGAGTTTGGACTGTGAAAAGGGAGAAGTGCACGGAAATTTAGGGGAGTTGCAAAAGATAGGAGTTCTTGTCATGGTCCTGCTCGAGCAGGCGTGCACACACACACACACAGCACCACACAGAGGACAGATTGCTGATTGTGCTGCTGGCTTTTTGCGACTGGGCGGGAGACAGACCCTCCCAACTCTGCTACTTCTGAGTCCACTGGGCCCCTTTTTCAGGCGAAACCCTGGAGACCTAGACTCGTGTGGTCCTGGAGCGCAGGGGAGCTGGAAAGGCAGCGGTCTAGAGGCACTGCGGGCGTGCGTGCACAAGGACCGCTCCAGCAATTACCCAGTCACGTGAGACTCTGGGGCCGTGGAGGGTGGGGCCGACTGGGAGGCAAGGCGGTCCCTTAAGCCCTGAGACTCCACCCATCCCAAGCTCAACAGAGGCTTCTGTGCTTTTGCAAGTACAGAAGTTTCCCCGACAGCGAAAATGCCAAGACAAGGGAAGGGATCAAAAACAAAAGAAATGGAGGGAAAAAAACGACTAGATATAGAGTTCAAAACCATGTTTATAAGGTTTTTCAAGAATATGCTAGAAAAGATGGATAAATTTAGCGAGAGCCAAGAGGAGATTCAAAAAAGCCTACTAGAGCTACAAAAGAGCCAACTAGAGATGCTAGAGATGATGCATAAATTTAGCGAGTCCCAAGAGGAGATGAAAAAGGACCAACTAGAGACACTGACTGAAATAAAAAATATACAGAGTCCTAACAGCAGACTAGAGAAAGGCAAGAATCAAGTCAAAAATTTGAAATTTAAAGAAACAGAAAACACTCAACTGGAAAAGCAAGAAGAGAAAAGAATCCAAAAATGTGAATATAATGTAAGGAGCCTCTGGGACAGCTTCAAGCGTACCAACATCAGAATTGTGGGGGTGACAGAGGAAGAGAGAGAGCAAGATACTGAAAACCTATTTAAACAAATAATGACTGAAAACTTCCCACATCTGGTAAAAGAAATAGACTTACAAGTCCAGGAAGCACACAGAACCCCACATAAAAGGAATCCAAAGAGGAATACACCAAGACACATCATAATTAAAATACCAAGAGCAAAAGACAAAGAGAGAATATTAAA
>PVJN01044738.1:0-17198 GCA_004026805.1 Lasiurus borealis | reverse complement strand
ATCTGATGGGACCAGCTGGTTTGGCTGAAGGGTGTCCTAGATCAGGATGGGGGTTCCCTTGGGGTGTGGGGTGGCCTGGGCAAGGGGCCTATAGTGGTTTGCAGGCTGGCAATATCCCCTGGCAACCCAAGCAGAGGCCCTGGTCTCTGGGATTTATTTATCTTCTATAATTGAAACTTTGTAGCCTTAAGTGGAGGCCTAGGCAGGTCAGGGTTACAGAAACTTGGCTTCCTACATCACTGGGGGCAACTCAAACCTCCTGCTCTCTCTGTGGCTGAAGCCATCTTGGTGGGTTAATTTGCATACTCACTCCTGATTGGTTGGTGGGCAAGGTTTGTGGATGTAGCAGAGTTATGTTCAATTTGCATATTACTCTTTTATTAGATAGGATTGTTGCAGAATATTGTACTGTTTTGACATGGCATTCAATGTGGATAAGGCAATGTTTTAAACTTGAATTGATGATTACAAAACTATAATTCATTAATGTATGGACAGTAAAGTACAACTTGTCATATCCTGAAGTAAAATCCAGCACAGAACAAGCTATGTTTGAAAAGATATGGAAAATCTAAAATTAGAGGGCTGTAAATTAGTGACATGTGTAAGGATTACTCTGAATTGGGTCATGTATTTCCAGCATTCAGCCTTGTCACTGTGCACTTTGATCTCCTGTCTTCTGTCTTGAAGTGGTGGCCTACTACCCAACATATATGTGGCATTTTATATTATCTTGTTCTTCGTGAACTGGCAGCAGACCTCAGATGTTTTGTGAGGTGTTCATTGCTCTGTGTGCTTGTGTATCCAGGAAGGGATGTACAGGATGTACAGGGAACTTGCATTTTAACCTCAATTTATGATGCAGATCCTAAAATTAAAATTAGAAAATGTTTTTATTTTATATTATCTATAATAATGAAGATTTAAATATATGCACAACCACCTCATCTAATATGAGAATGGCATTACTCATGCAAAATATTTCCTTTTTGTTTTTCTTCTAGTAAAAGAATGACTTGGGGAAAGAAGTTTGTGAACTTTTGTATACAAGGGGCAAATTCTTAGGGATTCACAATGCATATTAAAAATCTTGAGAAGTCTTATAAATAAGAGAACTTTTAATGTCAATTCTTTATAGTTCCCAAACTTACAATAGGGTCCCTCCCTGCCTCCTGATCTGTGATGATGCTGCCATTCCCTGGGAAATATTTGGGCAGTTCCTACAGGTTGCTATAGTGTCTTCAGTCCCAGTCAGATGCTGATTACAGCAGGAAAGGCAGGGGGGCAACACAGTGCTTCCTTGTCCCCAGAAGCTGGTAAAAATTTATTATATTTTTAAATCATTTGTATACTAGTATTAAGTCTATCAAGTGATTAATGCTACCTTATAATAATTATTTTTTTCATTATGCAAATGTAAACTACCCTCATAACTCAAATGTCATTTATTCGATTCTATTTCATTGTAAGTGGAATTCTCACAAATCACTTTGTGAAATTCTAATAATTCAGAGGAGTGGGAGGGGGTGGAGAGGACTCGGGGAGGCTAAAAGGAGTTGACACAGGCTGCAGGCCACTTCCACATGCCCATCCAGCTAGAAAAGGGTAATAAGGATGGATTTTTTTCAGTGTACTATTGAATAAGAGCTTGAATACCCTGTGGGGCTGTCTGCCCTTGCGCTCATGAAGGATGTATTTATTATTAACTTCTCTGATTCCTTTTAATTATTATATGTAGTGGCAATTATTGTTGCTGGTACCCATCTCAGCTAAAAAAAACAAAACAAAAAACAAAACAATTAGGTGCCTGCAAGCCTCCAGCATGCTTGGGTCTGGGGTGACCCTGTGCATTCCTACAGTGCTTGCGAGAACATTTTGGAATGGTTTGAGGCCTTGACCTGCTGCATCCGGGGCAAGGTTATAGAAATTTCAGACAATCACAACAAACAAAGAAACAAAGAAACAAAAAACAATTAAGTGCATAAGTACAATTGTTTGATTCATCTTTAACTCAGTTTGATTATTTATTTTGAGTCCTTTACCACCAAGGTCCCTCATTTATTTCTCTGGGCTGTCCTCCTTAAGTCGTCAGAACACACTCGCCACCACTTAGAGGACCCTTGTTCCTGACAGGCTGTCTGGTGACTCTGAAACTCTGTGCTATTCTTGGTCTCCTGTGCTTCTTTCCACTGTGCCAAGCCCTTGGATCTCTCCAAGGGGCTCAGTAGCCTTGGCCTCCTATGCTTTGATAACCTGGGCTGACACTGACTTTCTGGGGAAATAGGATACATTGTCTCTCTTCTACCTGTCCTTTCTCCCCTTTATGTCCTTATCTGTTCTTGTGCAGATGGAAATGCCAGAGAGGAAGCTCTTCATTTTGAGCTAGAAGGTATGTGCCTGGGGGAGAGGGTCTCTCACTAAGAAACATCCAGCAGAATCTTGTTAATAGAGTAGACTTCTGATAATACAGAAACCAGAGCTTGGCTGTGTGCATTTTCAAAAATGTCCTCACATCACCCTTTCTGAATAAATCTGTGTTTCCGTAAGAAAGACATACTTCTTGAACACATTTCTCCCATTCCTCCAATCCCAATTGTAGGTGGGTACTGGGTTTCTGACTCACATGCCATCCTTCAAAAAACAGTGCCACCCAAAGTCCTATTAGCTGTGAGTGTGAAGACATTTCCTGCAGGATCCTCAGGTTTCTAGCTGGGAACCTGCATTTGGGCACTTCTCTCGGCTGCTCATCTCTCTCTGTTTCTGGTGCTTCCTCCCACGGAGAGGTGTAGTCTGAGTTAGTAGCCTTTATGCACTCCAGCCAGGCCCTTCCCTTCTTAGGGGTTTTCCTGGGTGTCTGAAACTATAATCATGTCAACAAATGCTAAAGGGATCACATTCACGCTTTTGTTAGAGCCTCTGCCAATTTTCCTGAAAATATCTAAGAAAATTAAGGAGTCTGGTAGTTCTTAAAATTGCAAGGCTGTTTTGAGGGCTGTGTAACACAGTTGTTACAGTGTTGAGCATAGTTTCTATCCTACTGCTGTTGGGGATATTATAATTAACCTGCTATATGGAAAAAGAATTGATGTCATGGCTGGAGTGGAGTGAGTGGGATAGTAGATGCTGGAAGGACAGACAAGAGGCCACTCCTTGCATTCCTACAAGAAAAAGTGGTGGTGGCGAGGCTGAATAGCCTGGACAGATTGGATTGTGTTTTGGAGGTAAAGCTGATTGGATGGGGGTTAGATTGGATTTTATGTTTGTAAATAGCATCTTCAGGATGTTTCTTAGACTATCTACATATATATAAAAGCCTAAGCAACCATCACAACCAAATGGATGACTGAACAGGATGCGTGGGGCAACTTGGCTGACAGGGGAGTTAGTGGGGGGCAACCAAACGACTGAGCAACAGGCTTTGTGGAGCGACCAGGCCGGCAGGGGGGGGATGGCAGTGAGGGACAACCAGGTCAGCTTGGGAGGACAGTTGGGGGTGATCATACTGGCAGGGGGAACAGTAAGGAGCAACCAGGCTGGCAGGGAGGCTGTGAGGGGTGACCAGGCCAGCATGGGGGGTAGTTAGGGATAACCAGGCTGACAGGGCAAGGCTGTTGGGGGTGACTAGGCCAACACACAGGACAGTTAGAGGTGATCAGGCAGGCAGGTGAGAAGTGAGGAGCCAGTGGTCCTGGATTGTGAGAGGGATGTCTGACTGCCAGTTTAGGGCCAATCCTGGGGATCCCGGATTGGAGAAGGTCCAGGCTGGGCTGAGGGGATGCCCCCTCCCCCCATGCATGAATTTTATAGACCAGATCTCTAATCTATAATAATAAAAGTATAATATGCTAATTAGACTGGTCAGCTGAATGACCTTCTGGATGTCATTCTGGATATCCTCTGGATGAAGCCTCAGTGGTGGAGGCTGCGGCAGTTAGGGGCAATCACATAGGCAGGCAAGTGGTTAGGAGTGATCAAGTAGGCAGGCAGAGTAGTTAGGGGCAATCAGGCAGACAAGTGAGTTGTTAGGAGCCAACGGTTCCAGGTTGCGAGAGGGTGCATGCCAGGCTGAGCCCTCCCTCCATGCACAAATTTCATGTATTGGATCAATAAACATTTTCTGGTATTGGATCAATAAACATTTTTAGTTGTTTCTACATAGAAAATAATATTGTGATTCAGCCATGGTACTGCTGCTTATCATATTTAAAAAAATGCAATAATTGGGAAATTATTTTTCAGAACATAAGAGCAGTGTCTCCAATAGTCATAACATTACTGCTTTAAAACAGGAACCATCACTCCTTTGAAAAAGAAATTAGATGGACTGGATGTTCTGTCCACCAAAATGCAGCTTATGTTTTGTTCTCTCACAGTCCGTTATGAAGGTCTGCCCCTAAAATGAGAGATGTGTTAAGAAGATATACTACATGTAACCAGTAGAAAATTGATGTTACTAAGAAATGTTATCTCAAGAATGTTCTAGTGCAATTTTTATCCTAGAAATAATTAATTCTTGAGTTGCATTAGTGGTGAACAGCCTGAGTGCCATCTGCTTCATGTATTTTAAAGCCTTTGTGCATAGTCTTAGCATTGGATGAACTTGCCACGGATGGTACACAAGGCCTCCATTACCAAGCCCAGCATGCATTGATAATGGAGTGTGTTCTTTGCAGAAGGTCAAGGAGCTCAGGGAGGAGGCCTTTCAGGAGAACAGGGCGAGGGACTCTGCCTTCCTCTACATCTTACTCTTCACTGCCTTTCACTAGACCATAGACAATGCCGAGTAAAGGATTCCTTCAGGGGAGCTAGAAGGCTTAGCTGAAGTCAAGTCCAGGTTGAATGGGAACACACTAATGGGATGAGAACACCCCATAAGTATCCTTGGATAGGCATTAGAGCCACAGGAGTTCCTGGGCCACCACCGAGCCTGGCCATTGAGCTGGGACCAGAGCGTTAGGCTGGAGGGCAGGGGCAGCTCTGAGTCCTCATAGCAGCTGTACTCAGGACGAAACCCCTTCCAAATATTTACCTGCAGGCTTTACGAGGCTTCGTCTGCTCAAGAGATATTGCTGTTAATAGTTATGCATTGGCCAAGTGGCTTGGTTGGTTGGAACACTTCCTATATATCAAAATGTTGCAGGTTCCATCCCCAGTTGGGGCGTGTATGGGAGGCAACCAATTGATGCAATTGATATTTCTCTCTCACATTGATCTCTCTCTCTCTCTATCTCTTTCTCTCTTTCTCTCTCTCTCTCTCCTCTCTCAAATCAATAAACATATCCTCGGGTCAGAATTTTTTACATAAAAGCATTTAAACCGCAATTGATGTGGAAACAGTTAGGAGTCAATAAAATTGTGGAGACAAATCCAGTTTCCCGGCCCCTGAGCTGTATACCTTGATCAGGTTCTTTGACTTCATGTTTTGATGGTCTCATCTAGCAAACCAAACCAGTATCAATAAGTATGTATAGGCTTGGGGAAATAGGTATTCAAGAAAAATTTAAAGTAAGGAAAAAGACAACTGTTACTGTTATTGCTGTGGTTATTCTAGGGACACAATTTCTAATTGGTGCCTGAGGCTTCTTTTATGTGCTAACCTCCTAGAAGTTGCTAGATGTTCTTGAACAGGAGCTCAGCCTTGTCCTTAAGCTTGCAAAGGCAGGAGGGATGCAGTTCTCATAATACAGTGAGGGGACCCTGAGAAGAGCTGCTTCTGGTGCCCATCCAGGGAACTGAAAGGCCTCAGCATTAACAGGCAGTTTGTTGCTTGTGTGTTTTGTGTTTTTATAAAATTTCCACCTTTTTGTTGTTTGTCCCTCCTTTCCTTTCCCCACATCTCGGATTATGGGTCCTATTAGGGTTCCTATTCTTTCCTTGTAGTCTTAGAGCTTCATAAAGGAAACCAGTGTGCTATAGTGTAAATAGCACTGAATCGGGTGTCTGTGATGGAACTGTCAGTTCCATTTCTCGCACAAAATGACTGTGTGACCTTGAGCAAGTAAATGAATTTTCCTGGGCTTTATTGCCTCCTCCAAACACTGTGGGCTAAATGATTCCTTTTATGTTCCCACATTCTAGGCAGTAAGCAGGCTATAGGGTTTAGTGATCAGAAAAGATCCACTTTGTGTCAGAATGCAGTGAAGTTTATAATGTTTGAGAGTCTCTTCTGGGCTTCAGAAATTTTAGAAAGTGGAATAGAAACCAAAAATATTGATAAACAATCTTTAAAGGGTAGTTTTCTGTATGTGGTCTTGGCATTAACTGATGAATTGTTCAGATATGTTTCCAATCTGTTTTGCTGTCAAACTACTTTTAATGGATTACTTGTCACTGGCAACTAATAATTTGTAGCGTAAGTGGTAAGTAACAGAGGCACTTTGCTTTCTATTAAAAGACATCTGTCCACCAAGATGAAATGGACTCAGAAAGTGCTGTTAGTGTCAAACAAAAACACAAGCTCGCAGAAAGAGCCTGGATGCCAACAAAAATGCTTACTTTGGAGTTGAAGTATTCAGTCCAAACACTCTGTGGCATTCTCATATGGAATCATGAACTGTCTTCAAAAGCATATCTTTATACATATGAAAATAAAGTTATATTTGGAAGCTTTTAACTGTTGCTATTAAAATTTTCTGAAGAGGTTTATTGGAATATTTTGGCACTCACATCCTTGAGATAAAAAAATGTGTGATTTAGAAATAGTTTTAATATTAATAAAGGAATTGTGGGTTCCTGTAAAAAGTACAATGGAGTTTTTAGATGAAATGCATTAGGGTTGAAATGCCTTCTCATTTAAAAATGTTTTCTCCATTGTATTTTTATTGATACCTGATGCATGACTCACTAATGGCTGTTACTAATGAACAGGTTTCCTCTGTGAGTTTAGAAAGTATTGGGGAGCTAGTATTGGGAAGGTTATTGATTATAATGATAGATTTAAAAACGTTGTCCTGGAAACTATCAGTCTTCGGGGCTTCTCTGAGCATATCTGCCTGCAGTGCTCTCTCCCAAGTTCTGATTTACTGCTTTAGATCCAATGAGCTTTAGTAAGTCCAAGCATTAAGACTGTCAGTCCTGCCCTGCTAGTGTGGCTCAGTAGTTGTTTTGGTCTATGAGCCAGGAGGTCATGGTTTGATTCCTGGTCAGAGCACATGTCCAAGTTGCTGGCTCAATCCCCAATTGGGGGGCATACAGGAGGTGGCCTGATCATTGAGTCTCTCTTACCATTGATGTTTCAATTTCCCTCTCCTTCTCCCTCTCTAAAATCAATTAAAATTATGTAAAATAAAAAATAAAAATGACTGTCAGTCCTGTGTATAAATTAAATATAGATAGGGCTGAAGGAGGGGCCCTATGTCCTTTTCATGAGCAAATGGGCATGACATGCAATGTACAGGTTTTGAGAGATATTTAATGCCTCATTCATTTTTATATCCCCAGAGTATAATATACTACCTTTCAAATAGTGGTTAATTAATAGTGGTTATTTTAACAAATGAATACTTAAATGATATATTTTTTTTTATTCCTTTGAGTTCTTTGATGCATTTTAGAAATATAATTTCTTAGATAATGCCATTTCTTAGATAATTGTCCACTATGTAAAGAAAGATATTACATTAATTATATCATGCTTGATATGAAAGCTTTTTGAAAAGTTACTATATAACTTTCAAGCTTTTCTTGGAGGTGAGGCATCTTACAGGTAAGCCAGTGTTGTTTGATCTTGCCTTTTGTAATTCTGAGATTTATGAAAGCTTTGATGTAGCAATGATCTGCAAACAATTGGTTTAAGACACTAAAGCTCTGCATTGGCATTTTTATCATTCCTCACCCCCTTTTGCTCCAGTTAAAGCGATTTCAGAATAATAAAAGCTGTGGTTAAAAAATGAATAATAAAAAAAAATAATTTTCTATTGAATGAATGATATGAAATTAGGTTTGCTGCCTCAAACAGTGGCAAGAACTGTGCAAAAACTGCCCTAACTGGTTTGGCTTAGTGGATAGAGTGTCAGCTCTTTCATTTCTGAACATGGAGAAGGGACATAAGATTTCTCAAACTGCAGGTAACCTTTCATTTTAACATGAAGGGTCCCAGGTTTGATTCTGGTCAAGGGCATGTACCTTGGTTGCGGGTACATATTTACACTTTTTACAAAAACACCCAGCAGGGGGTGTGCAGGAGGCAGCTGATCCACGTTCCTCTCTCATCCATGTTTCTCCCTCTCTCTCCCTCTCCCTTCCTCTCTGTAAAAAATCAATAAAATATATTTTTAAAAAAAGAACTATGTCAAAATTATGGGGAATGTGCTTATTTTCTCTATCCTCTAGGATTCTTCTCCTTCTCCTCACCCTCCTCCTCCTCGCCCTCCTCCTCCTCGCCCTACTCCTCCTCCTCCTCCTCCTCCTCCTTCTTCTTCTTCTAATTCTGGCATCACAGTGAATATCAAACCTAAAATTCAGACAACCAGCAGGTGGTCTTAAATGTGATGATTTCGATTGGGTGATACATTCATCTAAACTAATTTAGTTAGGATAACTTAATCAAGAGAAGAAAGTTGCCACCACTTTTCTACTTCTGGAGGAATATTACACTAGACTAATCAAATATTTGCACTTTCTACAAAAACACAGGCAGGAGAGAGAGAGAGAGAGAGAGAGAGAGAGAGAGAGAGAGAGAGAGAGGGAGAGAGAGAGAGAGAGAGAGAACAGTATTAATTGTGAATGTGACCTGAGAATTCATTAATGCTACCCTTTCAGTCCAAACAATTTATTTTTCATACCAGAATTTTAACCTGCTAATTGAAACTGACATGACTTAAAATACGTAGCAATTTATTCTAGAGTAACTGTGTTTATTCCACAGAAAGTGTAGTAAGAAGTAGGTGAATGATGTTTTTATTTAATGTTGGTCCAGGTAAAAGAGTATAGAATCGCCATTCCCATTATAGCATTGAAATGTTTTCTGCAAATATAACACAGTATGCATTTTAATTTAGAGCCATATTATGTCTGTAGTTAAACTTGATTTAAACTTTAATTGTTCTAAATTTTGTTTTATTTGTATACTTGAGACCTATTCTCAGTTAAGAAATATAAAATGATTAATGTCTAAAAAGAGGGGTTTCTTATATTTTTCTTTAGATTATCTTTAGATATATATTCTGAATATAATCATATTTTATATGTATGACAAATTTAAAGGTGATATTTTTTTATGCAATTGCTCAAAATTTAAATATGCTCTTTCATTTCTGAACATGGAGAAGGGACATAAGATTTCTCAAACTGCAGGTCATGTTTCACTTTAACATGCATGGTTTTTGAAATGGCAGAATTTCTCAGGGATGTGTGATTTTCACTATTGTGTGTACTTAACTTCATAGTCAAACATAACTGAATAAATAACAGAATACATTTTCTCTCCTTGCCTAAAAAATGAAAATTGTTATAGGTCAATTGCTGAGAGGACTTGCTCTCCATTGCATATGTCTTGCTTGCAACTTACTTTTCACTTATTCCAAGCAAACACAATTCACTTTACATTTGCTTGTTATTTACTTGGTTTTTAGTTGTTTTAATATAAGAAGATACTATTCTTTCTCAACTATGACTCCCTAATGTCCTGACTAGTTTTGTAAACACCCATGCATCTTACTGTGCAGGAGCTGCTCTCCTAACTTTCCAGGGCCAGGGCTGGAAACTCCTGCCCACATACCATTTTGATTATTTGTTCTACTCATACTCAAAAGAATATTAACTAACCAGTAGAAGAAATCACAACTAACCTATAGACAAATCTACCTTGTGATTTTAGGATCACATATACCAATGCACACCTAGAAAGGGTTCCTTTCAAGTGCAGAGCAAGAGCCCAAGCTAGGAATCCCATAGGCCTGGAGTTCCATTCTGGTAACCACATGCTGGCTGTGTACTCTTGGACATGCTTTGTAGGTTCTCTAATGTTTGTAAATTTATCAATGGATAAAAGGTGCTCCAGTTCATAGGATCAATTAAGGAATAGGCAGGTACTTGGCAAATCACTATGGTGCGATGAAACCTGCTATTTAAAAAAACACACACAAGGCCTTGATTTGCCTTGATTTGTAGTGTGATATAAATCCTCCTGCCACAGCCAATTTCCAATTAAGAATGATTTAATAGCCACCTGGTAAAATTCCTAAATATTTAACAGTCCCCTGGCACCAGCCAAGTATGGCCCACCATTGCTAGCCTACAATAAATGGCAGTAATTATTTGTTAACTAGAGGCCTGGCGCACAACATTCTTGTACTGGGGAAGGGGTTGCCTCAGCCTGGCCTGTGCCCTGTGCCTTTTCACAGTCTGGGAATCCTAGGGGGATGTCTGACTGAAGGCTGCAGTCAGACATTCTTAACACTGCCATTCTTAACACTGACCATTGGGGGACGGCTTCTGTGTTGAGCATCTGCCCTATGATGGTCAGTGTGTGAAATAGCAACCGGTCATTCTGCCATTTAGTCAATTTGCATGTTACCCTTTTATTATATAGGACTAATGGCTCAGGGCACAAAATTCATGCACAATAAAAGGAAATTAATTAGAGGAAATGTTTTAATATTGCTATTTGCCCTTTCTCTATAATAGTAGTGTCAGAGATGAAAGAAAATTAGTAAAATGAATATGAAAATCTTTCTCCTGTCAGAGTCTGGGGCACACCGTGGGACCCAGAGTCAAGTCCTCACCCACTCGCATGCACCTCAAAGTTGCATAAGACCCAGATCTGGCCATCTCTAACCCCACTGGGCAAGATCTAGACCCAGCTGCTCCCACCCCTGTCAAGCCTCACCAGGTCGGGGGTGTAGACTCAGTTCCCCTGGCCCTGCACCAGGCAGGGGATGCAGCCTCAGGTCCCACATCAAGCCCTGCTGAGTGAGGAATGCAGCCTTAGGTTCCCCATCAAACCCTGCTGTGTGTGTGGGGGCACAGACTCAAGTCCCCTGATGTACCCTCAGGTCCCCCTGCCCAGCCTAAGGTCCCCCCAGCATGATGCCAGGATGGAAGGCATAGCCTGAGGTCTCCCATCAAGCCCTGCCAAGCAGTGAGGTATGGCCTGAGGTCCCCAGTCGAGCTCCACTGGGCCAGGGCTGGGGGCACAATCTGAGGGCCCCCATCATGTCCTGCCAGGAGGGGAGGGCACAGCCTTAGATCCCCCTGCCTGGGGTTGGGGGCATGGCCTGAGGTTCCCCAACAAGTCCCACTGGGCAGGGGCGCAGCCTCTGGTTACCTGCCCCGGCCCAGTGCCACGCAGCCTCCGGTCTCTGTTGATTGCTTAAAGGAAACTTGCCTTCTTGTGGCCTCAGCCATCTTGTGACAGCCAATGGAGTGAGGGTCAATTTGCATATTACCTCTTTATTATGTAAGATAGATATCTTTTGTCTTCCATTGATCTAGAAAAAACATTTCTGTTTGGTAAATTCTGTATAGATGGAGGATTTGAAAGCTAAGGAAAGAATAGTAATTTACAATGTTTAAATGTTAATGATTTCAAATAACAACAACAAAAAAAGCTACCTTTAGAATTTTAGAAGTAGGCAGAAAACTTGTAAGAAAACAATCTTTACTACTAAGAAATGTGCGTGGGGGTGCACGTGCATGCGCGCACACACACACACACACACACACACACAAACACACACACAAATCCTAACTGGAAAAGTGCATTTGATACCTAAGCAAATAGGAATAACCTGGCAGTCATTATTTAAAACCCAGTACTGTACAAAAATGTTTCTTTTAAATTTATCCAAATAACTTTTCTACCATTCAAGGCTGATTGTGGATTTTAAAAGTTATTATATATCTTTTTGAAATGTTCCTTAACTGAATAACTGTGGAAATATTTTTTTTCTTGGCAATAATAAAAACTTGCATGTTTAATCTAACATGATAGACAGGGGATGGCATACTAAATTGAAACTACTCCAGAACAGCTGGCTATATTAAACCTGGAAATACCTTTTATGTAATGATGGCTATCTCAATATACAAAGTACAAAACTGTGAGAGATCTAGGAAGGAGGGAATCAGGAGACTTGAGAGCAAATCAGTTTGTGCTGAGAGCACCACTTTCCATGCACTTGTCCCGGACCATGAGTAGGGCTTGGGCATTAGGCCTGGGGAAGCATGTGGGAAACCAGGGCATTTGGTGAGTAGAAACTGATTTACTCTAGTAAACTCCTCTGTCCATTTCTGCAAGAGACTCTAGTGTGGAGGAACTAAAAGAAGAGGATGTATTTTCTATTTAAAATCCCTCTCACAAAGTAAAAAATCACTGGAACTCTAGATTCACAGGATATTGTCTAGAACATCAGATTTACATACCCAGAGTGAGGCTGTGAGGAAGAACAGGGATACTGTATGTATTAGAACCCAAACTGTTGTCCAATAAACAGAGGTCCTCATGTGACATGTGACCCCAGTTGCAAATACCCCATCTCTGGGGCTGCTAAGTGCATGTGACTGCATACATGTACTATTCTTAGACATGCTATAGATATGCATGAAACATATTCCAAGAAGTAATTAAGTGACATTTCGGATGTTGTAATCGATTTTGGAATATACCTTCTTCCTCTCACTTGTATAAATTAAAATGTTTTTCAGGGTGTAAATTGCTTTTATGATTATCACAATCCTAGTGTGGGGGCAAAAGTTACCTGATTCAGCTGAAAAACCTTTTCCAGGTTTATATTACATATTTAAGTAAAGTGAAAGGGAGAAATCTTTTATTTTTTTCTATTGATACATAATGGGGTCACTTGGAGTCCTTGTGTAAAGATAGATAATTGGCCTCTAGGACAAGCCAGCTGGTATGTCATCAAAAAAAAAAATGTGAGAAACATCAAACTGGCAGGCTTTTCATCTGCTCATTTTTTGGACTCTTTCCTACAAACACTAATTCATTAATTTAAAGATTTTGCATATGGTAAGGCAATGTGCGAAGCTTTACTGGAGTCAATACCTATAAGAAATCAAAAGGGATATATTTCAAGGACTGTAGGAGCAGAGTTTCCCAAGGCAAATCAGCACTAATTATTCCTTTATGACCTTACCTTTATCCCTTATGTCATATTTTTTTCCTTTTTATGCAATTTATTCTGCAAGCTAACACCACAATTGAGAACAACTATTTAGAAAATGAAAATATATTTAGGATAATGTGGCAGGTTAATTTTAATAACATATTTCTCTTTTGAGCTATTTAGGATATGAGCCAAAGGATTGAAAATATGATAAATCCTACTTTATTAAAGCATGGATTTAGGGCTTTTCTTTTAGATGAAACACTGCCCAACTGGAAAGTATTAATAATGAATTAGATCTATAGACTTTGGAACACAATAATTACAGTGATTACAATCTTTTTTTAAGTATTGTCTACTTGGCACCGCATTATATCATTGATCTTCAGAACAGTTCTATAAGTCAGTGCTTTTAATTATCTTCTTTCTAAGTAGTTAAGGAAACTAAGACTTAGACATTTATTTATTTATTTATTTATTTATTTATTTATTTATTGAAAGTATTACATATGTCCTCCTTTTTCCTCAGTGACCTCTTCTATCCTGTTTCTACCCCTCAGCCCTGCAGCCCCAGGCCTTCATCACCCGTTTGTCTGTGTCCATGTGTTATGCATATACTCATACAAGTTCTTGGATGATCTCTTCCTACCTACCCAACCTTTCCTGCCTTCCCTCTGAGATTCAACAATCTATTCTATGCTTCTCTGTCTCTGGATCTAATTTGTTTATCAGCTTATTTGGTTCATTATATTCCACATATAAGTGAGATCATGTGATACTTGACTTTCTCTGAGTGGCTTATTTCGTTTAGCACAATATTTTCCAGGTCCCTCCATGCTGTTGCAAATGGTAAGATTTATTTCTTTTTACAGCTGCATAGTATTCCATTGTGAAAATGTACCACAGCTTTTTTGTCCACTCATCTCTGATAGGCACTTAGGATGTCTCCAGATCTTAGCTATTGCAAATTTTGCTGCTATGAACATAGGGGTGAATACATTCTTTTTCATTGGTGCTTCAGTTTTCTTAGGATACATTTCTACAGTGGGATCACTGGGTCAAATGGCAGTTTCATATTTAATTTTTTGAGGAAACTCCATACTGTTTTCCATAAGAATTTTTTTTTTAATTCTAAATTAAAGACATGCTTAGAGATAGCAAAGGAGAGATAGATAGATAAATAGATAGAGATTATGAGAGAGAGAAAGAAACATCAATGTGAGAGAGAAATATTCAGTTGCTTTCTGTACATGATGCCCGGACTGGTGATCAAGCCTACAACTCAGGTATGGGCCCTGACTAGGAATTGAACCAGCAATCTTTCAGTGCATTAGATAATACTCAACTAACTGAGCCTCTCCAGTCAGCCAAGGTTTAGAAATCTGAAGTAATTTGTCCAAGTTTATATTGCTAGTAAGAGAGGAAATAAATGGGGATTACATAAAAGCCAACTGATGGAAAATCACATTCTTAACAACTAAATTATATTGTCCACCAAAATTTGTAATTTCACATCAGCTGTACAAAAAATATGTAGATTGTCCTGTTTTCGCATGGATGGTGGCATGGAGCTCTGAATAACTGACACTTTGTTTTTCTGCCTGTAGGCCCTTGGGGAAGGTGTACAGGAGACTGTGGGCCTGGGGGAGTCCAGACTCGTGCACTGTGGTGCTTCCACTTTGAAGGTTGGACAAGTCACCCATCTAGCTGTGATGAGAACCACAGGCCTCCAAAGGAGAGAAGCTGCTTCCGAGTCTGTGACTGGCACAGCGACCTCTTCCAGTGGGAGGTCTCTGACTGGCACCACTGTATGCTTGTGCCCACCATCCTGGGCCCAGCCAAGCCTCGGACCTCAGAGTGCATGATGGCCCAGCATGGGCTGCAGCACCGGACTGTGCGCTGTGTTCAGAAGTTGAACAGAACCATGGTTGCAAGTGAAATATGTGAACACTTTGCCCCTCAGCCCCCTACAGAACAAGCTTGCCTCATTCCTTGTCCTCGGGATTGTGTTGTGTCTGAGTTTTCACAATGGTCCAAGTGTAGCAAGGGATGCGGGAAGAGACTGCAGCATAGAACTCGCGTGGCCATCGCTCCCCCTCTCTATGGAGGTTCTCACTGTCCCAATCTGACAGAGACAAGAATCTGTGATGCTCCCATTTCCTGTCCTCTTGGGGAAGAGGAATATACTTTCAGCCTTAAAGTTGGCCCATGGAGTAAATGTAGACTGCCTCAGCTGAAGGACATTAACCTAACCGGAAGAACTGTTCTGGATTTTAGCTCTGATTCAAAGGAGCAAATCACCTTGAGATATCCAAGTTATAAGCCACATCACCATGCCAAGCCCTGGGACATAGAAATAGGTTATCAAACCCGGCAGGTTTGGTGTACAAGTAGTGATGGAAAAAATGCCATGATAAGGTAGGAGGCCTTCAATGTTTATATTTTTGACTCACCTGAATATTATACAGTATAATTTTATAATGTTTCTTTCTGTTTTTCTACAAAAGCAAAATTGTAAGCAGGTTTGGGATTTAGGTTTTTAGAAGTTAAGAAATATTCAATTTTAATTCTAAAAATACCAGAGTATAGACAGGCCAATGCTCTGAATTCTTGCGTAATTGGTAGTGAAACTATATTGGGTGTCATATATTTCCACACTTTATCAAATATCAACCAATTAAAACAAAAGTCTTTTATTACTATAGTGATAAAAGATAAATATTCACGTTCACTCAAATTGGTGTTAGAAATTATTTAAATGATTATTTTTCATAATTTTTGTTTCTTAAACTTCTTTTATTCTTGCTTTAGTTTTGTTTTCATGATTAAGAGTGACTTTTTTGTATTTGAGATGTAGATTTTTTATAATAGAACTAATATTGATATGTTAATCTAAGACTGCTTTCTTTGGTGTTGATGTGATACGAATATTAATTTGAACAGCAAATAATTATAATTACAACCTCTACCAGGTATGAACTAAAACTTAAATGTCATTGTTTAGGTTTCAAGATTATTTGCAATTGTTTATTTTAAATTGTATTATAAAACATCATGACATTAAACTCAGAGAACTATGTTGAAAATAATACTTGTTTAATTTTCCCCCAGAAGGTCTTAAATGGAAACACTGGTATACTGCCAAGTTTCTTCCAAATTAAGATGCTTGTCAATAGTATTTAAATTATCAAACAATGAAACAGTCATCTTTAAAATTAATTCTTACCACCAGTTACTGTTTTCTGTGGATCCACAGCTGGCTGGGAGAGGTTCAGAAGACCAACTCTGCTATTCAAGAACAAAGAAATGTGATGATTCTTTTATTTGACTTCAAAAACGAGCATATTTTATCTTGGGTGCTTCATTCTGATTTATGCCGTATACAATTTGCAAGTCCATTGAAGAATGATTTTCTGCCTTTTATTGCTTCCCTCTGTGATGATTTGAGTGATTATTATTTGAATATGTATGTGGAATTCTGTAATAACATTGTTTTCTTAATATTGACATTGGATTATTACATAGAATATTTTCATTTTTAGTTTGCTTGTTTATACCAAGTTCTTTAAAAATACTAATGGACTTTATTTTTAGAGCAGTTTCAGTTTTATATTTACAGAAAAATTGAGTGGAAAATACAGAATTCTCATATGCCTTCTCATAACCCCCCTTCCACACATATGCTGTTTTACACACATATCTTCAATTGGTGTAGTATATCTGTTACAATGGATGAGACAATACTGATGCATTACTATAGTCCAGAGTACATTAGAGTTCTACAGGTTTGTACCGATGTATAATGATATATATCCATCATTGCTATATCATAGAAAATAGTTTCACTTCCATAAAAATCTATAATCTATCTGCTGATCTAATGCTTCTTCTCTTTGAACCCCTGCTAACCAATGATCTCTTGCTGTCTTCATATTTTGCCTTTCTTCAGAATGTTATAGCATTAGAATAATGTACTGTATGGCCTTTTCTGTTTAGCTTTGTTCACTTGGCAATTACATATAAGGGTTCTCCATGTCTATTCATGGCTTGATAGCTCAGTTGTTTTTATCACTGAGTATCCCATTGTCCGGTATACCACACTTTTTTATCCATTCATCTATTGAAGGACTTATT
>PVJN01044737.1:0-17199 GCA_004026805.1 Lasiurus borealis | reverse complement strand
GGCAGGGCGAGGGGGCGCACACGGGCGCCCCGCGGCAGCCGAGGCGCGGGGCCGGCGCCCCGGGCCAGGCCGCGAAGTGCTGGCGGGAGCCGCGGGCGGCGCCGGGCCGCGGGCGCGCCAGGGGCAGCGGGAGGCCGCCGAGCGCCACGCGGCCCAGGCAGCCGGTGAAGCCCTCGGCCAGCAGGACGCGCGCGGCGCCGGGCCCGCGCAGGAAGGCCAGGTCGCCCGCCAGGCCGCGCAGCGCCAGCGGCGTCGCCGCGCCGTCCAGCCAGAGCAGCCAGCGCGAGGCCGCGGCGGCGGGGCGCTCCATGGCCAGGCGCACGCGGTGCCAGGCGCCCGTGGCCACGCGCGGCCCGGGAGCCGGCAGCACGGCGCCCGGCAGCCCGCGGCCGCTGCGCACGCCCGCCGCCAGCGAGCCGTTGCGGACGGCCAGCCAGACGGCGGCCTCGGGGCCCTCCGCGGCGCGCAGCAGCCCGGCCTCCAGGTCGCGCGTGCGGAAGTCGAGCGACAGGCCACTGAGCTCGTGTCCCGACGAGGCGTTGTGTCCGCTGAACGGGACCGGGGGGCCCTCGCGGAAGGTGGCTTCCGCCACACCTGCGGAGAGGGGAGCGCTGGTGAGGGCCTCCGGTGTGCACCCACCCGCCCCACCACCCCTACAGCCAAGGGATACCGCCCGCCGCCCAGTGAGGGTGGGTGGAGGGTGGGGAGAAGCATGCACAGCCACCTGCCGTCCGACCCCAGAATCTGCGGCCCCATCGGCACTGCCACCCCCTTAAATTCCCGTCCTTCAGACCGAGCCCACCCTACCCTCCAGGGAGCAGAGCAGGCGACAATCATCCTGAAAACCTACCCTTTCCGCTCCCCTTTCCCTCCCCCTGAAGGTGCCTGCTCTCATCTCTGAGGCCTTCTCTCCTCTGCAGGAAGTCATCCTTTTCTCATGCAGATTTGTGAATGTTAGTCATGCAACTTAAAACCCTCCCCTGGAACCCCGCTGCCCGTGGGGAAAAGTCCTGAGCTGCCTGCCCCAACATTGAAGGCACTGGCCACCTAGCCAGCCATTCCTGTCAAAATTGTTCTTCTAGATCCCAGGGCCTCTCTCTGCGCATGTTTTCTCCCCTCCCTGATACGTCCTTCCCTGTGCCAGGCCAGGGTTTTATTTCACCTGGAAAATCTAACGAGCGCTCTCTACCCCGGGCTGGAACTGTTGGCATCCTGGTCTACCTCAGCCCTGAAGTGAGGGGCGGGGTCTAACTAGCCTGGGAGTCGGGCACCCAGCACGTGGGGTGCCCAGGGCACGCACTCACAGACAAAGCCATCAGGGACCTCCTCACAGGTGGCGGGCGGGAGGCAGGGCTGGCCAGGGCACCACAGCTGCTGGGCGCACGTGGGCCCGGTGAGGTTGGCGGGGCAGGTGCAGTGGAAGTCGTTCCAGGTGACCAGGCACGTCCCACCGTGGAGACAGGGGTTGGGCTACAGGAGAACCAGGACAGGCACTGGCTCAGGCCCGCGGTAGCACAGGCGTCCCAGCACTGGTTCTCAACCGAGCCCCCCACCCCCACCCCGAGACACAGGGCCTCCCCAGACAAACGGAGTGGGACTCGCTCTCTCCACTTCAGGCAACGGAGGCTCAGGCAGAGAAGCCACTTGCCTGCATCCCCGGCCAGTAGGCAGAGGAGCCGGAGTGCACACCCAGGCTATCCAATTCCAGGGCTGGTCTTTGTTCCTGAGCCAAGTGGTCCCTGCCCCCCACACCCCCCACACACACCCCACACACACAGATCCTGCACAGGGGCTTCGATAGCCCCGGCCTGGGTCCGGCTGTCTGTCTCAGAAAAGGACCAGCGGGCGGAGCAGCGGGGCCAGCGAGGAGCTGAATCTGAGCGCTTCACTGCCCTCTCTAACGGGGCTCCTTGCCCAGGGCAGCGTGCTTCCATCGCCGGGAGAAAGACAGGCTCCCCCCGAGATGCAGGCTGGGAAGGGCCCACCCCCAGGTCCAGCGCACTCACACTGCACGCGTCCTCGGAGACACAGCCCGCGGTGAGGTTCCAGGACTGCCCGCCGCCCAGCTCGCCGGGCCGGCTGGCGTTCCCGGGCGGCGGCGGGAAGAAGGGGAGGCGGAGGCCGCTGAGCCGCAGGTCCTGCAGGCAGCCTCGGAAGGGCCCGCCCCAGGGCTGGGCGGCGGCGGGGGGGCGTCTCCCGCCCACGTGCACCTGCAGCCCCGAGCCCTGCAGCGGCTCCGCCGGGAAGCTGAGGGTCACCAGGTGACGCAGCCCGTCGGCCCAGGGCCCGGGGAGCTCCAGGGCCGGGCTGCCCGGCGCCTCGGCCCGGACCCGGCCCTCGCTCAAGAACACGGTCAGGACCGCGGCGGAGCCGTTGGCAAGCTGGAGCAGCAGGCCGGCGGGCTCCCGGGTGCGGAGAAGGAAGGACACCGTGAGGTTGGGGCCTGGCAGCGGGGGCACCGGGAAGGAGGCCGAGCTCGGGGCGCCCCCCAAGCCAAAGGTGGCTGCAGGAACCTCTGTGGGGAGATGGAGGGGGTGGGGGTGACACTCGTGAGGCACATGGGCTGGAGGAAGGCACAGCCTGGGCCCTGGGGCCCGCCCGGCTCACTCCTCACCGTCGGCACACGTGGGTCCGCTGTAGGGCCGGGGGCAGTCGCAACGGAAGTGAGTCCACAGGTCCACGCAGGCCCCTCCGTGGGCGCAGGACAGAGGCTGGCACTGCTCCTGGCGCGTGCAGCCTCGGAGGGCGTGCTCCCCGAGATCTTCGGGCAGCAGGAGGTGCCCGTCCACACGGACGTCCTGCAGGCAGCCGGCAAAGGCGGCCCCACCCAGCTGCACCGAGCAGAGCCCGGCAGGTGCCGTGGACGGGGACGCGGTGGGAGCCTGGGGCGCCGGGCCGGAGGCCACGCAGAGCTGGCCCGGGCAGCCCTCGTGCCAGAGCCGCAGCTCCAGGACCTCGAGGCGGAGCGTCACCTCCGCTCGGTGCCAGTGGCCATCGTTCAGGGCCAGGTCTGGCAGCCTCAGGACCAGAACAGCACGGCCGTGGCTCCGGAGAGTGGCCTGGAGCGTGGCTGCCGCCAGGGCCAGCTCCAGCTCCACGCTGTGCTGGGCATCCATGCGAGTGGCCAAGGCGCCGGCAGGCAGGGTGGTGCGAAACCTCAGTGCCAGGCCCGGGGGCCCCCCGGCTGGTACTGACACCCGCACAGGGTCCCCAGCCACCACGGAGAAGGTGGTGTTCTGGCCACAGGAAGGCCCGTGGGTACCAGGCGGGCAGCGGCAGACGTAGCCGTGGACTCCGGACTCAAAGGTAGGGATGCAGGGGGCAGCCGGCGGGCACGTATGGCCCTGGCAGCCGATGAGCGGCACAGAACAGTCCTGCCCACCCCAGTCCTCGGGGCACCGGCAGGTGTAGCCTGCCATGACGTCATCGCAGGTCCCACCGTGGAGGCAAGGCTCCGACAGGCACTCGTCCACTTCCTCCTGGCACGTCAGGCCTTCGGGAGAGACCGGGCCCAGGCTCAGCGCCCGGGGCCAGAACCACAGTCTGGACCCAGAGCTTACGAGCTTCCCGGGACCGGGCCCTCAGGACCTATCGACCAAACCAATTCCCAATTTCCAAGCGGTTTTCGTCACCCCCTGAGGCTGGGGGACCCCTTTCTCTCCACACCCTGTGGGTTTGATCCCCTAAAGACGCTCCAATCGGCCACCCACCTGCCTGACTGCAGAACCCCTCTGCCATCCATCTCCACAAGCAGCCGAGATCTGGCTCTAAAGATCACCCACCACCCAGGTTCCTCGGCGGCTGAAGGCCCAATCACTTACCCTGGTTCCTCTTGGGCTGGGCACAGCCAAGCACCCAACCCTCATCCCTGCTCCTTACAAACCCTGAACTGCCCGTGCCGCCGAGCTCTTCCTGGCAAGTCCTGCCTTGGGAGCTTTGCTCACACTGTTCCCTCTGCTTGGAATGCCTCATCCTCCCTCACCCTGCCTTTCAAACTCCTATTCATTCTACAAAGCCCAAATGCAAAGGCCCAGTCCCCTCCATGGCGTTCTCTGACTCCCAACCGCAAGCTAGTGTGTCACTCCCAATTCCCTGTCCACACCCAGGCTCAGCGACCCAGAGTGTGGATTGAAAGTGTGTGGGCAGCTGAGCTCTCTTCCCGGGGCTTGAGTATAGCAGTGGCGACCAGCAAGGGGCCTGGCCTGGCTTTGTGGACAGAGTGAGAAAGGGAGGCCCCAGGCTCCACCCTCCCAAGGTGCCTCAGACAAGCTGGGAAGGGACCACCTCACCCCCCTCCCAGAGCTCTCAGGCCAGGTCAAGAGGCCACAGCCCAGCCCCAGTTCAGCCCGAGACCCCACAAAACCACCAAGGCTAGCCCTGCCCCAGGGTCCCAGCTGGAGGGACACAGGCCCAAAGAAGCCACCGGGATCAGAATCCTGGCCCCGGCCAGCACACAAGCAGCGCCGTCTCCTTCCGAAGACAGCTAGCTCCCCTCTCCGGCCCAAAGCCCCCCTTCCCCGTACCTGCCAGGAGCCACAGGCCGCCCAGGAAGGTCCCCAGGGCCTGCCACCCCATTGCATTTCCCCGATGTCTGAGAGCTGGGCGGCCCCGAGGCTGGGGAGCGGCGCTCCCGGCCCGGCCCGGCTGCCTCCGCCAGACCCTGTCAGGAATGCCAGGCACCGGCCTCCCCCACGCCCAGCACGGACCAGAGGGGGAAAGGGGGGGGAAGGGGGGGCAGTGGCAAGAAGCCCAGCCCCACAGCCGGGATTCCCCGTCTCGTCTCTGACCTTCGGGGTCTGACCTCGCTGAGCTCAGCTGCTGCTGACACGGGGAACCTGCGGGGTGACACGCCCTCTCTGACGGCAGAAGGTGGGACTTAAACCCCGATTCGTGGGGAGGCGGTCGGGGTAACAAACGCACAGAGAATGCTCTTCAAAGGCAGGGCAGGCTCGGGGGACCACTGGGTGCCAGGCACCCAGGAGGCAGGACTCGGGGACCACAGCCCATGGAGTGGGCGCCCAGGGGAGTGGGCCACCCCCGGGTGGAAACACTGAGCCCCAGGGGCTTTGAGTGGGCGAAGGGTAGAGGCGACGGTGTGATCGCCACCTCCCCCCACCCCCCCCCACCCCCCCGGGCAGGGGGGCCTGTGTGCAGGAGCCCTGCAGGGAGGGAGGCCAGGCAGGAATGTGGGCCGTGTGTGGGGGACGTGCCACGGGCATTCCAGAGCCGCAGGGACACGCGGGAGTGAGGAGTTCCTTGGGTTCCCCAGTGTCTGTGTGCGAGGGTGTCTGTGCGTCTGTGCGGCTGCACCCCCAGCTCCCCAAGGTCAAGCTCAACCTTCTCCAGCTCTCCGTAACCACCGCCCTTCTACCTTCCCTGTCATGGCCTCTGTCCCTCCTGCCGGCCCCGCAGCCTGTGCCCAGCCCTCTGATGTCGGGTGCCGGTCATCCACACATTCTCCCCGACAACCTCAGCCACTCGTGGCCCCGGCTGTCAAGCCCCAGATCCCTGTCCAAAGCCCCACCCAGGCTCTGTGGACAAAGCTGCACTCACTGCCCTCCACCCAACACCACCCGGGACAAACAGGCAGCCTGCATCCCCGACACCTTCCTCTCGCCCCTGCACAGCCCTCAGGACCCGAGCTGCCCTAAATGTTTCTCATCCTGCTTATCCCCTGCACTCCCACCCCCCAGGCCAGGTCCCAGCCCGGTCCCAGCTTGAACGACACCTGGACCACTATCCCCACCTCCTCCCTCCTCCCTCATCCCCATCCATCCAGCCTCCACACATCAGCCAGAGGACCCTCCCACCCCAGACCCCCCAGCTCTGACCTTGCCCCGCCCCAGCGCCCACCCACCCACCGCCATGCACCTGTGTATCCACTCGGACAGAGACACTGGAAGCCGCCGGGCAAGTCTTGGCAGCTGCCTCCCCGGAGGCACGGCGCCGAGGCGCACTCATCCGCGTCCACGCTGCAGTCGTCCCCTGCAAGAGGCCAGCCGTGTCCCCCCTGTGCCCGCGGAGCCAGTCTGCACCTGGGGACCCACTTTACGGCTACAGAGACCGAGGCCCCGAGAGGCGCTGGAACCCACCCGGCACCCCTCCTGGGAAGGGGCACGGAGCTCACCCTCAAAGCCGGGCGGGCAGAGGCACAGGAAGCCGGCCGCACGGCGGAAGCTGAAGGCGCCGGGGAAGGCGGCCTGGACGCCCCCGTACAGGGCCGGGTCGGAGCGCTGCAGGCACCGGCCGCCGTGCAGGCAGGGGCCGGCCGCACACTCGTCCTCGTCCACCTCGCACAGCTCGCCGCGGTAGCCTGGGGTGCATGCACGGGGACCCCGGGTCACAGGGAGCCCTCCGCGGCACCCTGCTCCCCCTTCACCCCCAGACGCCAGCCCAGCCCGGGGTCGGGTTAGGATAACGGCTCAGAAGATGGTCACGCACGTCCTGAGCGAGTGGCACATCCCAGGGGGGAGGAAGGCCTAGGGCAGCCGTGATCAGCTCAGCGGCACCTCACGGGCCTCGCCAGGACACGCGAGCGCCCGGCACGTGCCATCACACCTTCGCCCTCCTCGGAGCTGCCCCGGGAGCAGGTGCTGGGATCAGCCCTGTTCTGCCCATCAGAAGCCTGACGCATGCGCACACTGGGCTAGGCCCCCTGAGGGCGCGTGCGCACCGGTGCTCCGCCCAGGCCCCGCCCCGCCCGCCAGTCCACGCATGCGCACGCCGCGCGCTAGCCTTCGCACGCACCTGGCCAGCAGAGGCAGCGGAAGCTCCCGAGGCCCTCGAGGCAGGTGGCGTTGTGCGCGCAGGGCGCCGACGCGCACTCCAGCACCTCCTGCTCGCAGCGCGGGCCCTCGTAGCCCGTGTCCCCGCAGTCGCACCGGAACCTGGGAGCGAGCACGCACTCGGCTGCAGCCCCGCTGCCTCCACGGCGGCCCCCTCACTCCCCGGGCCAACGCGCGGCCTTCCCGCCTCCGCGGGCGCCCGGCCGCCCACTCACCCGTTGACCAGGTCGTGGCACAGGCCTCCGTGCGCGCACGGCTGGCTCTGGCACTCATCCAGGTCCAGCTGGCAGCTGGCGCCCCCGTAGCCCGGCGCGCACACGCAGCGGTAGGAGCCCACGCCGTCCAGGCAGGAGCCGCCGTGCAGGCAGGGGGCCGAGGCGCACTGGTCCACCTCCACCTCGCAGTTCACACCTGGACGGGCCGGAGACACGGGCAGGGGCAGGTCACCGAGCGGCAGGGCAGCGGAGCTCGAGCCGGGCCTGCTCCAGCCAGTTCCAGCGACAGGGAGCTGGAGGTGAGGATCCGCGCAGAGAAGGTGGTAACGGGACAGAAACAAGACCCACGTCCCTGCTCCCCTGCGCTCAGGAGCAGCTAGCCAGGAGACGGGCATTAAGTCGGTGTTAACGAAGGGAGGACTGGTTGTTTTTGTGTGTGTCTGTTTTTTTAATATATTTTACTGATTTTTTACAGAGAGGAAAGGAGAGGGATAGAGAGTTAGAAACATCAATGAGAGAGAGATATCGATCAGCCGCCTTCTGCACGCCCCACACTGGGGATGTGCCTGCAACCAGGATACATGCCCTGGACCGGAATCGAACTTGGGACCCTTAAGTCTGCAGGCCGACGCTCCATCCACTGAGCCAAACCGGTTTTGGCGAGGACTGGTTTTTAATGTTGAAAAGCTCAACAATGAGAAAGTCCCGCATTCTGGGAAAGCAGGAGCCAGGATCTTGGCCTGGGGCATTGGCAGTCAGGGAAGGCTTCTTGGAAGAAGAGCCTTCTGAAGGACCAGGGCGGCGTTCATAGACTAGGATGGCGAGGGTGGGGGGAAGAGAGGGCTGCTTGGGCCATGGCATGATGCCCGATAGCTGGCACAGAGATCGTAGGGAGCTAAGGGGAGAGTGGAGGTGGTTAGGCAGGGCCACAGGGAAGCAGGGCTACAGGGAGGCCGGGTCTTGGGGCCAGGTAACACACTCTAGGCTCACCCTAGGAGTTGGCAGCAGCTGATTACACGCTCTCTCTGCATTTTAGAACGCTCACTCTGCCGGCTTTGAGAAGGGGGTGAGGATGGACCCCGGAGAGGGACGCACCCTGGCGGGAGATGCTGAGTAGGGTAAGCCACGCCTTCTGGTCTGCCCTGCACTGTCTTGCTTTTAACACTGAAAGTTCAAGTCCTGGGAACCCCCTCAGTCCTGGGCAACACCCAGAAGGCTGGGTGGCCCTTAGGGGAGGAGGCTGTGGAGGTGAAGGGAGGTGGGGAATCCCGGTGTGGAGTGTACTGTCCTCACCCACTGGGATGGGTCCTGGGGAATGATTGGTTGTGGGGTCCGGGGGCCCTGATGGCTCCTGTAGGAACCTTACCCCCTTCCTGGCTCAATGAGCGCAAAACACAGCTCCTCCTTCCTGTGATCCCGCATGCCTGCAGCCCTGGCCCCACTCCCACCCTCTGTGCCAGGCGGAGCGAGGCCCAGGCCTGGAATCCCAGCCTCCCCCGCCTGGCGGGGAGCGGGAGGAGGAGCAGAGACATGAGTCACACACACACTGCACTCGATCACTTCTCACCCGGAAAGCATTCCCCAGTGCGCACACACCTGCTGGCTCTCACACAGCGGGTTAGCACAGCGGCGTTCGGGAGCCTGGACACCCGAAAATACCGACAGGCACGCGTGACCTCACTCACACATATCCGGGCACCGGGGAAAGACGCATGGAGCCTGCTTCCAGAGTCCATGTTCATCAGTGAGCCCAGACCTACCTCTGTACCCTAAATACTCTCCCCTGGAACTCGGTCCCCCTGTCTAACCGTAGCTCTGAGGAGACCTCAAACTGCCCTCGGCCCTCAGAGAGAGTTGTCTGAATCCAGTGTCTATTCTGCAGGCTCCCAGCTGCCCTAGACCTGCCCTCTCCCCAGCTGTGTCCTCCTCCCCGGCTTCCAGGCACTCACTCCGATGCCCTTGCCTGGAGCAGGAATGGGACTGGGATGGAGGGAACCAGCATTTCCTCGGTGCCAACCCTGGGAAACACATCATCCACTTCCCACTGAGCCCTCAGAGGCCCCTAGGATTAGGTCCGCTGTTCAGTTTGGCTCTGTGCTGGAGTTGGGGACTTCCCAAGGAAGGGAGTCCACATTACACTCTGAACCATCCCGGGTTGTTCATACTCCAGAGCAGTGGTTCTCAACCTTCCTAAGGCCACGACCCTTGCATACAGTTAGTTCCTCATGTGGTGGTGACCCCCAACCAGGAAATTTTGCTATTGTGATGCATCGTGATGTAAATATCTGCATTTTCCGATGGTCTTAGGCGACCCCTGTGAAAGGGTCGTTCGACCCCCAAAGGGGTCTCGACCTACAGGTTGAGAACCGCTGCTCTAGAATCAGCCAATGAGCGAGTGTCTGCACCACAGGCGGACACGGGTCTGGGGTGAGGAGCGGTGAGAAAGACTGGGTGTGACTCATTAAGGCCAAACCAGGCATGTGTGTCCTCTAGTCCCACCAGAGGGGCCACACCTAGCACTGCGGGGACACGTGTGCAGTGCCTGTCATGTGCCAGGCACGTACCAGTGCTTACACAGCCACGCTCACCCAGAGCCGCCCGGGCAGCCCCAGGAGCACCCGCTCTGTAGCGAGACCTAGAGTGGCTGCCAGGAGGCCGGGGAAGGAGGTGGGGGTGTCTCTACTAACGTCCAAGCTGAATGGGTGACTTCACACTCTGAGCCAGCGGCTGGACGTTACAGAACCTGCCCCGGCACAGCGGGGCCGTTACCTGCGTAGTCCAGGGGGCAGTGGCACTCGTATCGGTCGGCCAGGTTGCGGCAGGTGGCCCCGTGCTGGCAGGGCCGGGAGGCGCACTCATCGATGTCCAGCTCACAGCGCGGGCCCTGGAAGCCGGGCACGCAGTAACAGCGGAAGCCGCCGGGGTGTGGGCCCTGGGGCACGCACAGGGCGCCGTGGTGGCAGGGCTGGGTGGCACAGCCCCGGGGCTCGGCGGGCCCACAGGTGTAGCCGCTCTCCGTAGCCTGGCACCGGGTCCCTGGAGAGCAGGGGTCTGAGGCACAGGCGCTCCGAGCCTCTGAAGGCTCTGTTCCTGCAGAGAGAGGAGACGGGTGGGCAGGGGCTACCGGGCACGCCCCTCCCCACACTCAGCCCGGTCCCTGGAGACAGGAAGCCCCAGGTCTGTCCCCACTCGGTGGGATGGAGAGTGGGCCAGTGGCTCGACAAGCCAGGCCCCAACAGGCTGCACATGGCTGTACCCGGAACCGGGAGTAGCTCAGGAGCACCCCATAGCAGAAAAATAGGACCTGGGACGCCACTTTACTCAGGATTGGGGAGCAGACAGTCACCCTGGGAGCCGGCTCTGGGTCTCGAGTCCCTGCAGCACCCCTTAGAGCAGTGGTTCCCAACCTTCCTAAGGCCGCGACCCTTTAACACAGTTCCTCATGTGGTGGTGACCCCCAACCATACAATTATTTTCTTTGCTGCTTCATAACTGTCACTGTGCTACTGTTAATGAATCGTAATGTAAATATCTGATATGCAGGATGTCTTAGGTGACCCCAGTGAAAGGGTTGTTCGACTCCCAAGGGGTCTCGACCCACAGGTTGAGAACCGCTGCCTTAGAGGCAGACTATGTCATGCCCATTTTACAAGAGAGCAGATTGAGGCTTAAGAGAGAAAGGGCGGACTTGCCAGAGGCCGTCACACAGCACGTTAGAGCTGGGACAGCTTCCAGGCCTTGCCCCCTTGGGTCAGCCCCACTGGGGTGGGGGTCTCCTGTCCGTGGCCCATTCCCTCCCAGGTCAGGGCCCATCCCACTGCCCCCTCGGCCACTCCTGCTGGGGGTCTGGTAACTCCATCCCTGCGTGAAATTGAGTGAAATCGAAGATGGAGGACTTCAAAGGCCCTTTTTTCCCCCTCCCCCTCTTCCCATCCCACCCCATTCCCCTGGGAACTTTTCACAGGATCCCTGGCCCTCACTGTACCCCCATCCGCAAATGCTTGAGCAGCAGCCTGGCGAAGGTCACAGGGTGCAGGGCGGGTAGTGAGACCTGCTGACTGAACCCCTGGCTCTGGCTGCTGAACACCTGAGCTCCCTGTGGGAGGGTCACCTGTTCTGGAAGCCAAGCCAGGTAGAGAGCCAGCCTCCCTTCCCCTTCCCCCTCCTCCCCTCACTCCCCTCCCTCTTTCCCTCCCTCCCAGCCTGTCGGTATAATTCTGGAGTAGGATCCGGCCTTGGAGTGAGACAGCCTGGGTTAGATCCCAGCGCAATTATTAGCTCTGGGACGGTGGGCAAGTCATTTCTCCTGTGGAGCTGCATCTCCCAGCCCCATGGTCGGCAAACTGCGGCTCTTTGGCCCCTTGAGTGTGGCTCTTCCACAAAATACCATGGCCTGAGTGAGTCTATTTTGAAGAAGTGGTGTTAGAAGAAGTTTAGGTTTAAAAAAATGTGGCTCTCCAAAGAAATGTCAGTCGTTATCCTGTTGCTATTTGGCTCTGTTGACTCATGAGTCTGCCAACCAGTGTCCCAGTCGGAAAGGGGCTGCTCATAGTCCCTGCCTCAGAGGGTGTGCTAGGATTCAAACCCTCAGGTACTGCAGTTAAGTCCCTGCTTATAGGAACTTGGTAAGTGATGGGGGAGGGGGAGTCGCCCTTAAGAATGAGGCACCCCCCCACCCCCCGCCACCTGGGGCTCTGAGAGGTGCCTCTTCCCTGGCCAAGTTGTCATCCAGACACTAACCAGGCCCTGCACCTCCCCTCCCCCACCCCGGTGAAGACCCCCAGATAAGGCCCTGCAGCCTCTCAGGCATCATCGACATTCCACAAGGCAGGGCTGCCCACTGGCCGACCCCCACCTTCCCAGCCAGGGCCAAGCAGGATGGGGGTCAGGGAGAGGGAAGTACTGACCAAATAAGTAGACGCAGGGAGAGACCCCCGCTGCCACCTCCACATGGAGCACCCACAGCACCTGGTACAGCTCAACATGGGCTCACTCCCTCCCAGCCCCACATCGGGGGCCTAGTGCTTTCCAGGGCCAGGCATGGGGCAGAGGGGCAGGGGGTCTCCAATGCTGTCAGACCAGGGGGTCCACAGACCCCCTCTTTCCGCTGCTGCTCTCCCCAGCTCAGGGCATCCCTCCCCAGCCCCCTCGCCTGGTCACGGGGTGAGGGCAGGGGGGATTTGGGCCTCTCTCTCGGGGGCTCATGAGCAGCCCATCTTTTCCACGTCTGAGTGGCTGCGGCTGATCCACGTGGAGCCAGTCCCAGGGCTAGAGGCCGTGGTGGGGGCGGGAAGATGACCTGAGGGGGTGCGGGTGAATAGAGCTCCCCCATGGAAGGAAGAGGTTTGGGCAGCAGACCCGGCATGGATCGGGGTGCAAACAGTGCCCACCTCAGAGGCTGTTGTAAGGAGCCACCGTGGTGACATGAGTGAAGGGGACCCTCAGTGAGGGCTCCGGCCATTGTGATCAGGGTCCTTTGACCCGGTCTCGCTCAGGAGGGGGAGCACAGACGTCAGAGGTCCCGGGTGAAGGGCTCTGGCCACTGGGCCCTGTCCCATTTCATTCCAGCAGGATGCCACCCTCATCCGTGTGACCCCAGGGATCCCACCCCCATCTGGAGCCCTACCCTTTCCCAGCAAATGGAGCAGGCTAGGCATACGGCACCTGGGGGAGTGGAAGGTGGGAGCAGGGGGGCTGTGGCCCTAAATGACAGAGCCCCCCAACACCTGGGGCAAGGCATTGGCCCTGTGGGAGCCGGGCAGAGAGGGAGGGAGCTGTCTGTCAGGGAGGCGTGCCATAGCATAGCGCCAAAAGCCTGCCCTGAGGGACAACCGAGTCTCCTGTGTTATCTCAGAGAATCTGCGTGTTTACCTGAGGAGTCGGGTCGTGCCATCCATGGCTTCTGTTGAGGGAAGAGGCTCAGACATGAGGCCCAGTCCCGCAGCCCACGAGGGGCTGGCATGCAAGCCCAGCTCTCCCTGCGGCCTGTGTTAAGATTCCCATGCCTGGGCCCCACTCCCACCTAGAGGTTCCAAACCTGGGGCCCCGGGCCCCAGAACCTGCATTGCAGCCTGCTCAGTGGGGCTTGGGAACTGCTGACCTCAGGGCTCTGCCTCCCAGGAGCCAGGCAGGGAGGCCGGGCCAGCCCAGGGCGGAGGGGAGGACAGGGAAGGACCCAGGGCAGAGGAGGGCCGTCCCCAGAGCCCGGCAGGAGGGGCGGGGCCTGTTGCCAGGGTGACGAGGGGCCTGTGCTTATCTTTACAAATCCCTGCTGACCTCTAAGGCCGCCTGGGACGACCTGCAGGGGATGGATTAACTGACATTGCCCCTCCCCTCCGAGGGGCTGCCCAGCCCCGGGAAGGCCCAGCACCAGCAAGGTAAGGAAGGGGCATTTCTCCGTGGACCGGGCAGCATGATGACAGCAGCGGCCGTTTACTGAGCGTGTACTATGTGCTCTGGCCTGTGCCATACACACCTTGCATCTATTACTACGTTATTATATTATATTGCTTTAAGCGGAAGACATGGGCGCTGTCAAGAAAACTGTTTTTCTAACTCAGAGGTCGTAAACTTGCCCACCAGGGTCATCCCTCAGAAAACTGAGAACAGATGTCCCGGGCATGTGAGATTCCACGGGGCACCCTCGACATTGCCAGCCTGTGCTGCCGGTGGAGCGCCTTCCAGCCCCACCTCCCCGGCACCCGACCCGACCTCCAGGCACAAGCATAGGAAGGGAGGTTCGGTCCAGCAGGGGCTCAGGTGGTGGGAGCCCCCTCCAGGGACACAAAAAGGGTGTGGGCTCAATAGCCAGTCATTTCGGGGGGGAGGGAGGAGCGAACCTGTTGACGTTCCACACCACTGTTTCCCCTCCCCTTCCTCTCTCTCTGAAAATCAATAAAAACGTATCCTGGGGTTAGGATTTAAAAGAAAGAAAGGAAGAAGGGAGGTTCCGGTAGGTGCCTGGACAGAGTGGCAGCCCTGGATGTCTATCCAAAGCCTGGCCGTTAGCTGTCCTCCTGGGCTCAGCCCCCCTCAGGGCTTAGTGACTCCTGCTTTCTGGGAGCATCTAACGGGCCTGGCGGGAATGGCAGCCACTGATGAGACCTGTTTCTGGAGCGTGGATGTTGGGAAGCGTCTTGTGTGGACAAGGCAAGAGAGGGACCATCCTTACGAAGTGACCCAATGACCAGGTGTTGGGCGCACAATGCAATAGACAGACGAAGTATCATAGTCTTGCACCCTGGGATGCATGTAATTGTCTTAACTAATCAGTCGGTGGGAGCATCCTCCTGTACGCTGGAAGGTTGAGGGTTCGATTCCCCATCAGGGCATGTGCACAGGTTTGATCCCCCAGCGGGATATGTAAGGAGGCAAACACCAGATGTGTCTCTCTCCCTCTCCCTCTTCCTTCCCCTGTCTCTAAAACCAATGAAAACATATCCTCGGGTGAGGGTTTAAAAAGTAATAAGTAGATTTCATTTAAAAGTCAAAAGGAAAAACATTTTTGAAAGAAGCAACCCAGGGTCTCATCGAGGCCGAGCTCCCGGCAGAAGGGCCAAGTTCGTCTCACGTCAGTGGCCCCAAGGCTGGGACCGAGTAATAACGGTGCAGGGCAGGCAGCTGGAATCCCTTTCACAGACGTTTACCCCTGAGGTTAAAGGCACAATTCTGGTAACAGTAACCGCAACAACAACTGCAGGGCATTCACATCCTCTCCCCGTCCCGGGCACTGGCACATCCCGGAGTTTCCAAACTGTGGTCTCAGAGTAGTAGGTCTCAAAATGCTCACACCTGCAGTGTCCCCCTACCCCCGGCTTTCGGGGATCCCCAGGGAGGCACTCCCCGCAGGGAGGGTCCCACAGAGCAGGCAGGGCTCCGGCCTGCTCCCCACTAGGCCACGTGTAATTATTTCACCTTTAACTATAGTGGCTTCTGTCTAAAGTTTCTGAAACTGGGGGTCCCGAGCTGCACCTCAGTTGCAGAACAGGGTATTTTCTCATCTGGTCTCATACAGCCCTTGGTGTTAGCCTAGGACAGGTGACTGTATTGGCTGGTGCCATAGTTCACTGTGGCATCCTGACCCTGCCACCCTCTAGCTCTGTGACTGTGGGAAGTTACCGACCCTCTCTGAGCCTCATTGCCTCCTGGGTAAACTGAGGCTATCATGGGGCTGTGGTGAGAATGAAACCGATAATGCTAGTCCAGTAGCCTAGCACCGACCACATAGTGGCTGAGGCTGTTGATGCATTCATTCGTCTATGTATCTGTACTCAAGGCCAACGCTGACCACCCGGCAGAGCCTGGCATTGGGTCACCTGTGAGCAGCCCTCCCTCCCTGCGTCTGTTCCGCGGCCCCGCTCTGCTCTGGTTGGAGGAGGGGCCAGACTGGGGGACTGGAGAGCCGCCCCTTTGTCCGCCTGGCTCCCTGGGTGTTCTGGGAGCAGGAGGGATGTGAGAGCCAGCGTGCCCATTGTCCGCCAAGATGCCTGGTCCTCTCCTAGCAACCGGCACAGCCTTTGTGGCAGCGAAGGCTCAGGAGAGGGGCCACGCGCAGGGCCTGGCAGGGGTGGGCAGCAGAGCCAGGGCCCGGGGCCTCCAGATCCCCCGTGCCCTCTGGGATGGAAATGGCTTTTCAAGTGATACCGTCCCCTGCCCCTCCACGCCTGGCAGTGCCCTGCTCGTGCCTGCGGTGCCCCCGCCTCAGCTTTCAGGGACCCTCAGGGCGGGGCTTCCTGTGCAGAAACCACAAGGGAAAGGCTGCCCCCCGAGACCCCGGCGGCTGAGTGTGCGGGGTGTCCGAGTCCATTCCTTTTGTAGCACCAATTTACTCCAAGTCACGAGGACGTGTGTCTGAGTGTGAATGCACACACGTCAGCACACTTGCCTTACTGTAGGGGTGTGTGTGTGTGAGAGAGAGAGAGAGTGTGGGTCCTGTGGGCCTACGTGTGTGGACACCTGTTCATGAGGTGGTGTGTGCCCTCGTGCACGCCACTCCCACCTGCAGGGGTGTGTATGCATTTGTGCTGCTATGTGTGCACAGGTGTGCGCGTGCGCACGTGTGTGTATGTGTGTGTGTGTGTGTGTGTGTGTACACACTGTAGGACAAGGGACAGTCACCAGGTGTGTGTGTGTGTGTGTGTGTGTGTGTGTGTGTGTGCGCACTGTAGGACAAGGGACAGTCACCAGGTCCGCAGACCAGGACTTCCTGTCTCAGTGCAGAGAGCAGGCCCAGCTCCTCTCAGGAGCCCAGATATGCCTGGGGGACCGGAGCCCACGCCGGGAGTGGGAGGAGGTAGGGGCTCCCCGGCCACGCGAGCCCAGGCTTGGTGTCCTCCGCCGCAGTGGTTGGGGGTGGGGGACTGCCCAGGCCCGGCTCTAGTAGCCATCGCGACCAAGACAAAGGGCCCCGAACCCCCAGGAAGAACGACAGGCCGTGCACACGTGAATCTCCTTGGACAAAAGCGGAAACTGCTTGGCGAGGGGGGGGCGGCTTCAGGAAGCCTTTCAGCTCCAGCCGGGAAGGCCTGGGCAGGGGCAGCAGTGGCACCTGGTTCCCAAGGAAGCAGCCGCCCCAGGCACCCCAGGGCACCTGCGGCCCCCCAGTGTACGGGGGGTGAAAACACAAATGGAAGGATGTCTGCAGAGACCACTCCTTCCCCTTCTCTAACCCAGTCCACTAGGGGGGGGTCTGCTGCCCCCACCCCAGGCCCCCATGACACAGTTCAACCCCCTGGACAACATGCACCCCACAAGCCACACTAGGACACAGCCCACCACACTGAGAAGGCCTCAGACACAACACAGCTCTTCCTCCCTCACAACTTTAAAACACTCCCACCTGCACCCCACCACCCAGCACAGGCCTCACAACCCCGCCCCCCACTCCAACACCCCTCCTAAGCCACACAGCCCACCCCATCACCCAGATCACAGCTGGCGCACAAAGCCCCCCAACACACAACAGCCCCGAGTCCCAGGACACATGAGCCTCCACACAAGTTCCAGTGGCCCACAGCAACACACTCCTCCACACCCCGCGACTCGGGCCTGCACCCCGCAGCACTGCACCCCTCCGCTCAGCACAGCTCGCCCCCCCCCCCGCCCTAGAGTTGGGCTGGCACCCGCAGGGACAGCCCCAGGGCCCGGGAGTCTGCTTTGGGACTCAGAGTTTGCTCAGGTCCTCCCCCACCCCGCCCCCC
>PVJN01044736.1:0-17199 GCA_004026805.1 Lasiurus borealis | reverse complement strand
TATGAATGCAGCCCAAGGGCCCATCAATAGATGAGTGCACAAGAAAACTGTGGTACAGATATTTGATAGAATATTACTTGACCAAAAAAAGAATTAAGTCTTGTCTATTTGCAACAGCATCAATGCATCTTGAGGGTATGATGCTAACTGAAATAAGTCAGTCAGAGAAAGACAAATAATATATGATTTCACTTATATGTGAAATCTACAGAATAAAATAAATGAACAAACAGAATTACACTAGACTCATATACAGAGAATAGATTAGTGATTGCCAAACTGGAGTGAAGTTGGGGGTCTAGATGAAAGTGGTGAAGGAATTGAGGTACAGATGGAGATATAAAGTACAGCGTAGGTAATAGTCAGTAACATTGTGATGACTGTGTATGGTGTCAGAGGGATATTAAAAATGTTGGGAAAAACACTTTGTAGAGTATATGAATGGTTTCCTAGTGTGTATGCTGCCCACCTGAGACCAATACAAAATATTGAAAGTAAATTGTAATTGGAAAAAAAAAAGAGAAAAATGAAAAAAAAAATTGGTGAAATTTTAAAATACCAGAACTATATAGAAAAATCTATATTCCGATAGAAAAAAAAATAAAGTGGGTGACCTACTTAGAAATAAAATAAAACTGACTGACATTAGAGTTTGTAACTTAAAAAAAAGTGTTCTATTTTTAAGAAAACACAATTTTTTTTAAGAACTCGAAAGAAAGGTATGTTTTCTTTCTATTGTTGAAAAATTAAGTAAATCAACTTTCAGTAAGTATTTTAAGAGTTTTATACAATCAACATTTGAATGAAATGTTTTTACTTGGAAGCTGTTATCGATTTTATTTCAAGATTAATTCACTGTAGGTACCAAGACAATTTTGTAAAGGAAGTCATATTGAACTGACATATAAACTTCAAATATACATTGAATGTAAATTTGTAAATATGTAGGTTATACATAAGCAAAAAAATGATTTGATGAAATCAAAATCTAATCAGAAATAGATACCAGAAGATAGCAACGTGCCAAATAAAATTAGGAAACTGAAGGATGGATTATTCAATTAACTATAGAGGGTCAACTGAATAACCATTTGGAACAAAAACACAAATTCCAGTTCTGAACTGACACATATGACAACACATTCCAGGAACAAATACTTATAAACTAGAGTGTTAGTTTATGTATGTTTCCATAAAAAAGAAGTATTGAGCTAATTTATACATGACTAATTTGTTGAATAATGAATAATTTCATGAAAAAAATTAACACATAAAAATGTTGAGAAAAAATTTATTAAATGTCAATAAATAGGTGAATGTGGAAGAATTTTTTAAGCATGACTGAAAACACAAAAACAATAGATTAAGTGGAATCAGAAAACATACACACACACACACACCAGAGTAAACTAGAATAAATAGAATGAGCAAAGCAGAGAATAGCAGAGACTGAAATTATAGATGTTTATTTAATAGTCAGTAGAAATAGTGTTATTTTTGCATGTGGGCACAAGGGCCTTGACCTGCAAGAGGATGATGGTGATTGTAGACCATACATCTGCAAAGACTTATGAGAATATTAGGTCTGCCACCTGTTTTTGTAAGAATGAATTTTTACATTTTTTAAATGGTTAAAAATAAAAGTAATAAGACTAGCTAAATGGGATTATATAAAATTTAAATTTCAGTGTCAATAAATAAAGAATGATTGAAACACAGTCATGCCCGTTTGAATATAGTTTGTGGCTGCTTTCATGTTATAATAACAGAATAAAGTAGTTTCTACAGAGACCATATGGCCCACATAGCTGAAAGCATTTACTATCTGGCCCTTTATAAAATAAAATAAAATAAAAATGGGTTGACATCTAGTGTAGACATACTTTTGTGAGTTTCTCAATCCATACAACATCCCACCAACTTGATAAGCAAATCATGATAAATATTCATATATAAATGCTCCTCTAAACTTTATAAGAATTCTGGAAGTCCAACTTTTTTTGCGATAATATTGCACAGTTGTTTGGAGGATGATGCAATACATAAGTAATTATATTTAAGTATTAGAAAAATATATGTATGTAAAAAATCAGTTTACATGCTATTGAGATACATAATCACTCACATTTGCTATACTTTTGGCTCTAATGAATTTCTGAGAAACACTGCTTTATTTTCCATTTTAATTAAACTGCACATTTAATTACATTTCCAGTATTCTGTCAGCAGAAACAAATCTATAAATGTGGAGTGAAAAATTATGAGAGCTGGTCTTTAATATCTCGTCACAAACAGAGCATGTTATGGGCAATCTGTTCTTTGAGGGTACATAACCACCATCCCTCACAAGAATGTTAATTCCACTAAAGCACTCAACTTTTTCATGTTTAATTATTATCTATCAGTTAAAGCCCAAGATCTCGAAAACATGTCATATTCACAATAATACCCTGCTTCTCGGGGTTTTAATTTCCACTTCAAGAGCATTCAGTACGTAATTTAATAATATGTATTAAATACAGAGTTTGTGACCAAGCAAATAATGCCTTTCCTGTGCTCAAGTCATAATGATAAAATTATACAAACACTTAAATTTCTATGTTATTTTCATCAGTCAATATGTATAGAGCAATTTGCTAGGTGCTGTGGAAAAATGAATAGTATCTTCCCACAAAGTACTTGTAACCATACACGAGATACAGACTTGTAAACATGAAAATGGAAATAGGAAAATTTTATATCTGATGTCAAATATAGGAAGAATATGCATAAAATAGCTTTCTACCATCAGTTCACCTGGAGGCCTAAACCATGACATATAAACCATATTTCAGTATCTGCCCTTAGGACTGTATACTCAGAAATCTGATTCTGTTAAGACTAAGTTCATTGCTCAAGAACAAACTGCCATTAACCAAGCTCAAAATGGTGAGGGATTAATCTATGTAGATACCTAAAGCAGCTAAAGAGATCAAAATAGCAAGCTCTTATATTAGTGCTAGAGGCCTGGTGTATTAAATTTGTGCATGGGTAGGGTCCCTACACCTGGCCGGCAATCAGAGCCAATCAGGGCGTTCCAGCTGCTGATCAGGACCTCCCTTCCCTGGCTGCCAGCTGGAGCCTCCTATTTTTCACACTGCCCCCTGATGGTCAGTGCATATCATAACAAGTGATAGAACTCTGGGGACATTTTATATGTTAGCTTCACATATAATATACATTATATATATATATATATATATATATATATATATATATATATATAGAGAGAGAGAGAGAGAGAGAGAGAGAGATTTTCTATTGAGAAAGAAAGAAGTCAATATTATTTAAAGATAGTTTTGTGATAACAGAAGGAGAGTAAAGGAAATTAATAATACCATTCAAATGTTCAAAGGTATCAAACTAAGACAACCTAATTTATGTTTCTTCAAAATATAGTAACTGGCCATGGTGAGCCCTTCATGGGTGAATAATGTTAATATTTAGTCTTTATTCTCTGTTTTTGTGGTTAGTAAATGCCCTGTTCTTAGATACAATCTTTATTTTTAAAATTTAACTGATATAATATAATATGGACTGGATTGAGTGTTATTCTATCATCTTCTTGGGAGATATGTCAATAAAACCTCCATGTGCTTACATAAATAAACTAGAGACCCAGTGCATGAACTGCATATACTTGGGAAGGTCCCTAAACCTGGCCTGTGCCCTCTTGCAGTCTGAAAACCCAGGTGGAGTGTGCCTAAGCCATCAATTAGACATCCTTAGTGTGTCGCAGAGGCAGGAGAGGTCCTTGCCACCACTGGTTGTGCTTGCCAGCCGTGTGCCCGGCTTCTGGCTGAGCAGCACTCGCCTTATGGGACCAGGTTAAAACTGGCTCTTCAACATCCCCAAAGGGGTCCCAGATTGCAAGATGGTGCAGGCCAAGCCAATGGACCCTACCAGTGCATGATCAGGGATGGGGAGAGATGTAGGGGGTTGGCAAGCTAGGGAGGGATCATGGGAGGGGTCTAGGGCATGTCCAGACCCTCTTGCTCAGTCCCAATTGGCTGGACCCCAGCAGCAAGCTAACCTACCAGTTGAAGCATCTGCCTCCTCATGGTCAGTGTATATCATAGAGAGTGGTTGAGTTGCCTTAGCATATCATTAGCATATTATGCTTTGATTGGTTGAATGGCCAATAGGTTAACCAGATACTTAGCATATAGGCTTTTATTACATAGGATAATGGATTCTTTAACCACACATGCTGGAAAATGGTGATGATTTTTTTAAACTTTTTCTTTAGATTATTCTCATTTCATTTTTGCTACTCTCTTTTTACCCAATGAATGCCTTGCAAAGTTTTACAAACCATCCATTCCAATGGACAAATTTAGTCCTTTTCTTGCTTGAATTTGTAGTAACACTGACCATACCAAAAAGAAAAAAAAAAGAAAACTTTTATTTAAACAAACAACAAAAATTTTTTTTTAAGTTTTGAAACAAAGTACATTTATTTAAATTTCTACTCCCATCTCTCTAGTTGCATCTTCCCAAACTTCTTTGCAGACTCACTTTTCTCTGTTTAAATGTTGGAATTCTTCATGTCTCTGTCTGTTTCTTACTCAGTATTCAAATGTAGGCAATCTTGTTGAGACAGGTATTGACTCAATTTCTTTTCCAATTCTCACATGTCTAACACTAGCCCGTGTCTTTGCTCAGACTTGTTTATCCAGAAGTTTACTTGAATTTCCCCTTGGATATCTCTAAGGCGCCAAAAAATAACTAGCATTTTAGGATTAAAATAATGATCTCCTTAATCCCTAACACTGGCCTTCCCCCTATGAATTCCTGTTTTAATGAATGGCATAATTATTGATCTAGTCACACATTTTAAGAACCTAGGGATCAACTTTTATTTCTCTCTTGCCTCACTTCTGTTAAACATTTAACGTATTATCATACACAATCATTGAAGTTACTAAAGTAACATGTCAATTCCATTCATTGCTTTCCATTCCAATAGACATCTTTCTGTTTATCACCAGCTTTCCTAACAGAAATAGCTTCCTAACTAGTTTGTATAAGAAGGATAAAGAGATATTTGCTATGATAAGAAGTAGGAGAGGACATTTTAGTCCAAGGAGGAACATGGACAAAAGTAGTTAGCATTGCAAAATATTTTATTTGGACAAGGAGGGATCAAAATTGGGCATGGCACCAGAAGAGTCACATTTGTAGGGTTCTTATCTAAACATTTTCATGCTTGTCACCAAAGCACTCTCCCTAAAGTTCTTTTTGCTGCTTTGTAAAGATATAACAAAACTTCTCTACTGAGATCCCAGAAAAAGTGGGCAAAAAAAGAGAGAGAGAGAGAGAGAGAGAGAGAGAGAGAGAGACATTACTTCCTTCTCTTACTTAGAGGAAAAATCAAGAAGATTCCCAAGAAGAGTCAAATCAATTCCTAATTTTCAATTCATTTACTCTCATGTAAGTATATTTAAAATAACTCTTATGGCCCTGTCTATTTTGATTAGAGCCTTGGCATGCAGACTGTAGGGTCCTGAGTTCAATTCCTGTCAAGGGCACATCCCTGATTGTGGGCTTTATCCCCAGTAGGAGCCATGCAGGATACAGCCAATCAATGATTCTCTCTCATCATTGAAATTTCTATTTCCTTCTCCCTTTCCCTTCCTACTTGAAATCAATAAAAATATATTTTAAAAAATAAAATAAATCTTATGTAATATTAAAGTATGTAAAAATACTTGAGTAACTACTAAGACAATGTCAAAATCCCTTTTTGGTAGTTGTAACAAATATTCTACAGTCAAAACTGTATTTGTGCTACCTTAAGTACACTCTACATTTCTTGCCAATACCAGTGAATAAATAACTGAAGAAAAAATAATTGTGATTCCTATGAAATCTGAACATGTGTTTAAGACACATTGAAATTTCAGTGTTTAAGGCACCATCCATATGTGGAGAAAAAAATGATTTGAAAGAGATTTTTAGTTTTTTAAGATTCTGCTTTTTTATTTTTAGAATTCAAGGCTTCACTTTCCTAAATAGATACAATGAATATTGGAACTCATTCTGCGTTATTTAATTCAAGAGATAATAAAAATTTAAAATAAAGTCGTTGGGACTAATGTTATTTAAAAATGCTAACTCAGGAGCACCTTTCACAAAGATATACCATGAGTTGTATGCTTTCCAATGTGTCTGTGTATTTTTTGTAAGTCCTTTATAATAAGTTGAGATGTATTAGCTGGGGGCAATAAACATTACTGAAGAATCACCTAGATCACCCCTATTTTCTCAAACAATGTCTGCATGAGTTTAGTTATTTTGTTTTTAATTGACAATGTCATTAGTATTTTTCCCATAAAGATTTTTATGAACTGAATCACTTTCAAAACTAGCAAATGATAATCATCTGAAACTACTTCCATAGTATTCAGAGTTTTTTTTACATTTCTTTTTATCAGAATGACAAGATTACAGATGCTAAATGGGCTTTTGAAAAAAAAACTTTGATGATCACAATAATCTGGAGTGATGTGAGAATATTTATAATATTTTTAATAATAAGAAATCATTATAGTTTAAATAAATGCATCTAAAATCAACAACTTTAATGATTTGTTAACTTTCCCATGTTGGATTCTTCCCTATAAGCATTTATATTGTATGTACATGGATGTGTATTTTGTAAAATATAATACCGTTGCTATTTTAAAAACAATCAGCATGGAGGGGCACTTGCAATTCAAATGCAAAATAATAATGTCAAGAGGGTCCCTGTTTCAATATAGGAATGCCATCACTGGGCCCACATCTCACTGGGTTCCCTCTCGCCTTGGGTCCTTTTCTTACTGGGCCCGCTTTATCATTCCCAGGACAGTCAGTATTAATGGGCAGACCATGATGACCCTGATACATCCTGCATAGCAACTCAAAAATATGTTCACTTATTAGATTGAAGACACATTAACTTAGAATGCCTTTGAACCATTTTTGTCTAGGACATTAGGGAACGATTATTTTCAATGCCTTTTAGTATCTGACTCCATATATTTAGATTGATTGGCTAATATCTCGTTGAATTTTATTTTTAGTCAGAAGCAGGCGTGTGTGTAAGCATAACAATATCAGTTTTCTTGCCAACTGGACAAGTATTTGATGGAGTTAAGGATTCTATTTCATCATTTACTCAATTTACACTTAACACATTTTAACAAAGACATTACAAACAAGCTTCAGGGTACAACATGGATACTTAAATTCACAACTATCGACTTATTTTTACATACTAAACATTAAGGAAACCAAAATTTCTTTTGTAGATACATTATTATAACTGTATTTTGAGACCTAAAATTAAACTTGTCACCTTGTTTTACGCAGTCAAGTGCATTTCTGATATGCTTTCCCCAAATGCTGTTAACAGTAAGGAGAGTTGTTTATGGTGAGGTCTAAAATATTTTTAGATTACTTATTTAAGTCAATAGATACCCTGCTGCTTAATGTGCCATTTTAGAGGGCGTACAAGACTGCAGTGGTACAAAAATGTCAATGGCAGAATATTCACAGCGTTGTTCTAATACTCAGAGAGGGTAAGGACAGAGGTTCTCCAAATATGCCAGCGAGAGGCAGAGCTACCACATTTCATTTCAAATGTTTACAAGGACAGGCTGTGTGCTCAGCCCTGCCTCTAATTTTAGGATACAAAAAAGAAAAAAAAAAACAAAACAAAAACAAAAAACAGCTTTTGCTCACAAGCCACCTACAGTGCATTGAACAGAGAGAAACAGAAACATATGCTGGCCCATTTGATAAGTGTTACTATGAAGGGATAATATCAGGATGAAAACACTCTCCCAAATGGCATCTAATCCAGCCTGAGAGGAATGGAAACATCTTCGCAGAGATGTATTATGCTGATACCTGGAGCGTATACAGAGAGCTAATCATGTAATAAGGGCATGAGACAGCCAGACCTTCCAAGACAAGCCGCTTTGTCTAAGGTTTCAGCTGTGTAAACAAGAAAGCAAAAGATACAAATACTTGTATATGTAGTTTACAAGCCAAAGGGTAAACAACAGAAAGATTCAGTCATCTGTTTACGGTTGTTTTTCCTCTAACAACTAACAAAAATAAAAATGGTATAGACGGGGAAGTGAAGTAGAAGCGGAAGTGCGAATCCAGGAAGCTGGAGCCTCATCCAGGGTAGCACTGTTAAGAAATAGTGCCACTGAGTCAGAAGCAGGCATGTGTGTCAGCATAATAATATCAGTTTGTTTGTTTGTTTGCTTTTGCCAACTGGACTAGTATTTGATGATAGTAAATTGTTCACCTGTTGATCATTTGGTCAGAAGAAAATATTTTGTCTGACTTCTGATGTGACCTTTCATATAGAGATTACCCCTCCACAACCCAGGGCACATATATTTCTCTAAAGTGGAGAGAGGAACTCTGGACTTCTCTAGAGTTGAAGATGAGATGAAAGGAAATAATATATATATATTATATAGCCTGGATCAAAAAAGTCTATATCAATAAGGAAAGAATCTTGCAGAGTGGGGACAACAGTAGAATTAACTAAGGTTCTGGGTAGAATTGCACATCATGTTGACTATGTACTCTGGCTCAGAAATGGAGATGGTGCATATTAAACCATAAGATAATGGACTGCCTTCCTTGGGTCAAGTTTCCCATAGTTTCCAAATTGGCAAAAATGGTGCCTGGACCTAGACAAATACAGGTAAGAGAGAAATAGAGCTTGGCAAAATTGATGGGCATAGAGCGCCAGCTGAAGGATATGGTATAAACAGCATATACTGAAGATTAAGAGCATAGAGTACCTACATTTCATAATAGTAGTCATATATGAGAGTCAAAGCAGAACCTGTTCAACTCTAAAGGTACTTGATCTACGACAATATGGGAAGAGTAATACCATGTTTACACATGTGGCAGACAATGTAAATTTAGAGTGAAATTAATGCGAACATTTACTATGTTATGCTTACAGAATTGTATTTGAGAAATCCCTATGTCAGTTACCACTCTGTTATAGTGAACAGGACAGAGAGCTGAATGCATAATGAAACAACTAAAGAGAATAATTATGAAAGGTTTCCAGGGATTATTGAGTATGCCCAGTCTGAACTGTAGAGAGTAAGTTTGTATTTCTTCAACAGAATGGTTAAGAGTTTGGGCAATCGATGTGTTGTCCATTTGGTGTGGTAAAAGACAAGAGAGCAAAGAACTTTGCTTTGGTAAGATGTAATGGGATTACAGGTGAATGAGGTATTCACTTTATTGGGAGACAATGAAGATAAGAGGGGAACCCATTAAATCTCAAGGGATTGAAGGTTTAGGGATGATCGAAAATGTGTAGAAACAACCAGTGTAGAAGTAAAACAAGAAGATACTGTCCTGGCTGGTTTGGCTCAGTGGATTGGGTATTGACCCATACATCTGCAAGGTTGCAGGTTTGATTCCTCGCGGGGACCAATCTAAATTTATATTGTTTGCCACATGGGGAACATGTAGGAGGCAAACCATTGATGTTTTCCTCTCACATCAATGTTTCTCTCCATCTCCCTCCTCTCTCTCTAAAAAGCAATAAAAATATATTTATTTTAAAAAGATACTGAGCACTACCTTTTCATCTGTGATTTCTCCAAAAATGAATATCCTTTACATCAACAGAAACTCAATGCGTCCACAGTGGCAGGCAGACAGAGTGCTGGTTGTGGAAAGAGATATGAAAGAGGTAGAGAGGCAGATTTTTATTTTCCAACTTTAAGAATACAGTATAGTACTTAGCCTTTGTTCCAGAAGTAATGTAAAAAAAAATTATCTTTCACTTTTTATAAATCTCTAGGCAGGGACTGCAGGCTTCTCCTTTAATTCATACACTGTACTGTGCATAAATGCAGGTCTGCCTCTCTAGACCACAGCCCTGGGGCCAGTTGTTTGTAGTTTCCAAGTTATATTAGAATTGCCTACTGGTAAAGAGAAAACAACACTTAATAATTTATGTGTATTATAAATGTACATTTTTAATACTAATGCCCTTCATTCGGTTACCTCATGCCTCCTTGTCCATTTTTTTTAAGTAAGTGGCATTATCAATAGAAGCCTGTCTACATTATAAAAATATCCTTAAATGCAGAATTCCTCGGAAAGATGTTGAAGATTTTTAAAAATAAAGTTCTGCCTTAAAATAAAAAATCATTTTCAACCAGTATGTTCAGTATATTTACTTCTAAGGGAAATAGATAGATACTGGAAAACCCTCAAATACTTAAGAAAGTCTTTTTCTTAGAAATTTGGCTTTAACTAATTGAGAGGATCTTCTTTTTCTGGAATTCATGTCTCTATATGCCAGTCTGGGAGGAAAATAAAAGTCCTCTCCAAATTCTATTTATAAGAACATTTTCAAAACCAGAAAAAAGAAAAAGTCAAATTTGGTACTTTTTGTTAGTTATTGTGTTTCCCTTCCTTTTGTCCTTTGAGGAAATAAATGTTACTTTTCATAGATCACATTAAACTGCTGTCTTAACAAACAACATAAAAAAATCATTAAAAACTGAATATCTCATTGTAGAAAGAAAAAAAAAGATGTTCCAAAAAACTAACATTGGCAATACACTAAAATATCCTATGAAATTAAAAACAAATCACTACACTTCCCATACCACATATATTTTTGAGTGGCTGAATTTTTTAAAATTCATCTAACAACTGTGCAGTGAACTCTATTGTCAAACTAGTGACCAACAATTGGTACAGAATATGGAGAACTAGTTATTTTTCTAGAAAACATTGGCGAAGATACCATACTTAAGAAATGTAGTTTGGAGAAAGCGTATAAGTAAAAAACAAACAAACAAAAAAGGCATAAGATTCTTTTTTTCTTTTAAATATTTTATTGATATTTTACAGAGAGGAAGGGAGAGGGATAGAGAGCTAGAAACATCGATGAGAGAGAAACATCAATCAGCTGCCTCTTGCACACCTCCTACTGGGGATGTGCCCACAACCAAGGTACATGCCCTTGACCGGAATCAAACCTGAGACCTTTCAGTCCACAGGCTGATGCTCTATCCACTGAGCCAAACAGGTCAGGGCAAAAGGCATAAGATTCTTGAAGAAAGAAGTGAGCATCTCTCAGTAGGCCTTAGAATGCAAATAAGAAAAAAAAAATAGAGCAGAATAGGATAACTAGTGGATAGAAACTTTTTCTTAGCCACAGTGTGAAGGATAACCACTTTCTACAGTGAATCCAAACTGGGGTCCATGCCTTATGCTTTACGGTTAGTCAAATAAGAGTACATATATTAAACGAACATATAGATCTCTATACACTGTATGAGTTCTACATTCTCAATGAGATTTTTAAAAATATATATTTTTATTGATTTCAGAGAGGAAGGGAGAAGGTGAGAGAGGTAGAAACATCAATGTTGAGAGAGTCATTGATCGGTCACAAACTGCATGCCCCACACTGGGGATGTTCCTTGACCAGGAATAGAACTGTGACTTCCTAGTTCAAAGTTCAACACTCAACCACTGAGCCACTCTGGCCAGGTTCAATGAGATTTTCACACAAGGATTCATTCTAAGTCAGAAGAGAAGGAGAAAAATGTGGGACATTGGGAGTAAGGAAGACAGAATAGGTAATAGACGTGTGTGTATGTATTCAATCTGTGTCAGAATATACCTAGACACTTTAGAGTACTTATCATTTGGTTTTAATAACATTATTATTACTATTGTTTTCTATTTCACGGCTGTAACTGAGGCACTAAGAGTTTAAATAACTTGCCCGTGCCATAGAGATGTGGACTTGAGAGGCCAATTCAGGCCTCCTAGATCAGAGTCTATTTACTTATACACTCCTATTTGGCCCATATTAAAATGAAACAGGTAGAGATGGTTTTAGGTATGTGTGGAGCTACCAGGATCCAAGGCATGATTTTTTGAAACAAGATTCTGCTATCCAGAATAGAATACACATACAAAGCATCATCATTTGGATAATTTTTCATTTTTGAGCTTTGCTTATGAGTAAGTATAATATAGAGTTTATGTACATAAAGTAAGCCATTTTGTATCATAAAGATTATTTACTACTTGGGTGCAAGGAATTTTAAGAAAATAAAAGAGAGAGGAGATATTTATGGCATATTATGTTTTCCTATAGGTTTCCTAAAGCTATATTATAAGGTAATAGATGCCATTAATAAAACACTGAAAGTGAAGAGATCCAAGAGTTTTCTCCACTGGAATTAAAATGAATAATTAGAACATTCAGATGGGGCAAAAGCCAAGTTTACTATGTTAGATACAAGACCATTAACGGAGTCATCTCAGGATAGGCACTGTTAATGAACTTGAGGAGGTGAGCAATGCCTTGTTATTTTCATGGCATTAAGCAACAAGAAAAATATCACTAAACAAGAAGCAGTTATTGTATTGTTTATACCTAGACAATAAAATGAGAATGATTATGCCATTTGAAGCAGAAAATAGAGTAGCTAAAGTTAAGAAACGTTGGCTTAAAAGTGACACGCTACTAAATAAATACGTTTACATACTTTTTTACCAATGATATGTAGTAATATAGTCATTATAAAATGGCACATGATCCATATAAAAATTTTATTTGGTATTTTTCCCATAAGCATTTTAATTAAATGAGAACAGTAGAGAATAACACACTATTACTCACAGACATTTGGGACCACTTTTTTTTTCCCCTCCTCTCAACAAGCAGAAGCCATAAACGCAGCAGTTGATAAATACTTATTTAATAAAAATAGTGTGGTTAAGAGAATTTTATCCCCAGAAAATAACCATTTTAAGGACATCACAAAGCAATTGACTTTTCAACAGATCACATGGAGCTTCTGTTTTATATAGATTATTTTTTCTAGTTTTTATTATTTATGTCTTCCTCTACTCCGCTCTAGTAGTCTGTATTTCACTAAAAACATATTTTTATAACTTACCCACAAAACACCCTGGATATTGACTAGTTTATTGATTTTTTTTTATTTAGTAAGGACCTCTTGTTTCATTGTTGCTATTTGCTTTTCTTGAGCTGGTTTTAGTGAAAATGATTTAATGAAAATAATAATAAGTAGTAAGAACTGGAAGATGATTTGCCAGTATAAGGATTATATAATACACTGATTCTATAAAATCTAATCAAACTGATCCTGATTCTACTCCAAAATACAGATGGATAATGCCACTATCTGTTCTTGAGGGGACCCTAATAATAATATCTTTAAAAAGCATTTAATCAGGACCTTAAATAAGTATATAAGACTTGACGATACAACATGGGACAGATACAAAAAATTATTCTTTGCTACATATTTTAACAAGATCCACGTCTTTAATATAAAAAGTCAATTAGCTAGCTGACCCCCTTTAAATATTTTCCTTAATTGCTCATTTTGAAAAGATTTTAACAATGTAAGCAAACCCCCTTCCTTTCAAAAAAGGTTGATATATGAAAATTAGAATAAAAATCAAAGGACTCCAAAGTTGTTGTTTTTTGTTTGTTTGCATGTTTCTTAGATTTTTTTTTCCAGAGAGAGGAAAAGAGAAGGACAGAGTTAGAAACATCAATGGTGAGAGAGAATTAAGGATCAGCTGTCTCCTACACGCCCCCTACAGTGGAGGAGCCTGCCATTGGGCATGTGCCCTGAACCAGAATTGAACAGTGACCTCCTGGGTCATAGGTTGATGCTCAGTCACTAAGCAATACCTGCTGGGTAGGACTCCAAAGTTTATACCAGAGTTAATTTATGTTTCATACAATTTTAAGTAGTTTACTAATCTAATGGAACTCAATCCAATGATATTTTGAAACTGGAAAGGGAAAAAATATCATGCATATATAATTGACTTGATTTTCCACTGGTCTATACTTCTACCAGGGTCTACTAACTGCTACATTTTAGCATCTTTTATAGAACTTTCAATGTAGTAATATTTGTAGTTTACAAGTTTATATCCGATAGGTGAAGGATTAGTTTCAATGTCTGTAAAAATATTCATATTTTCTTCTACAGAATCTATCTTTAATATCTGCTACTCATTTCTTAATGCTAATATATATATATATATATATATATATATATATATATATATACACTCAAACTAATAGAGTTCCTTTTTCCCCAAAATCTGCTCCCCCTTGGAATTCCTTCTTATCTATAATAATAAAAGTATAATATGCTAATTAGACAGGACGACCTTTTGGACCCCCTTCTGGACAACCTTCTGGATGAAGCTGGGGCTTTGAGAAAAGCCTGGGTCCCGGGTGTAAGAGGAAAGCCGGTGAGGGCAGCCAGGGAAAGGAAGGCCTATGCTTCCACTAATTTCATGCCTCCTGCCTCTAGCTTCCATGATATTCTGATTCCACATCTTTTATTATTTTTTCTCCCAGTGCCCTGCTAGATCAGAAGTCAGCAAACTATGCCCTCAGCCAAAAGCAGGTCAAGAGCTAAGAATAGGTTTTACATTCATACAGGTAACTAGAGGCCCGATGCATGAAAATTCATGCAAGAGCAGGCCTTCCTTCCCGCTGGCTGCTGGCACCAGCTACAGCTTCCTCCAGCACATGGGACCTGGGCTGCTTCCCTCTTCCGGCCACCCGTGCGCAACCGAGACCCAGGTCGGGTTCCCATGTGCCACCTCCAGGCCCTGGCTTCACTGGGAAGGAGAATCGGAATGATATCCTGAAGATGTCCAGTCTAATTAGCATATGTATTATCCTTTTATTTTTATAGATAATTATAACAGAGATCATATAAAGATCTTTATAGTAAAATTTTGCTAACCTCTGTTAAAGATCATTTCTTCTCCATTCAGTTAATTTGTAACCTGTATATGTATTTCAGAGATGCCTCTCAATCATATCTCAAAATTCAGTATCCACAGGCCTCAGCTCTCCCTTTGTAAAGCACTCATGTCTCAACTGTTGCAAGTGTACCTGCTGTCTCCTTTCTTCACTACTCTTATTAAATTCCTTACACGCTTCATTGGCCAGGCTCCCTAGTTATAGAAAAAATAACCTATTCTAGCTAAAGAAAAAGAAATTTATTAAGTCCCATAGATAACTCACAGAATCTTTAATGGAGCTAAAAAAAAAATGTAGGCTACACCTCTAGGAAAATGTTTCAAAACTTCAATACAGAAGTGGAATCACTGAATGAGCAATTTTAGCCATGACCATGATGGTAAAGTACTCCAGAATTATACTGCTAATGATCTAATCCGAGACAACAAATCACTCTGTCTCTCTCTCAAACCAAACACAGATCTTCACAGACTCCCTCCCATTAGTGCACTGATTAGAGAAACTGAAATTCCACCTGGATTTTTTGTTGCAGTGAATTCTGGGAAATGTAATATTTTGCTTTCCAGCCAAGGCAGTATAAAAGGGGATACTAGAAGGAGTAAGTATTGAAAAGTGAATTCACAATATCCATCACATATTGCAAACAAGATTATATTGCTAAAAACCTAATCTCATTGTGAAACTACTATTCTTCTGACAAAAAATGTCTTAATTAACCATTGCGTACAGTTTAAAATCCAAACTTTTTTTATGAATACTTTATATAACCATTTATTTGCTCAAAAACTTTGTTTAGATTCCAATTTTGCTTAGTATTTTTCTATACTTTTATTGTATAAAATACGTTTCCCTGCTATCAAATAATTTAGACTGTAGGTAGGCACTATGTAAAATAAGTAACAGGCAAAGCCAGCTTTGATGATGTAATAAAATTACATAAATTGTCCTATAAGACCTAAAGAGGTACTTTGAGCTTTAAAAAAGTCAGAGGTGAAGAAGTTATTCAAAGAGCCAGTGGTATTCCAGCAAGTTTTTGAACCATAAACATATGTTGGGCTGATTGCCTTTTAACACAGTAGAGAGAGACAGAATTTGCAGACCTGTGTAAAGATATAAAAATGTGGAAAAGTCAAAGAAGTAAGTCCTATCTCCTTTCTTCACTACTGTGTATGTGTGTTCCATGCTGTTGATTCAGGCCCAACTCTGGGTGGCCGAATGATGTCCATAAAGTCTTGTCCTCAACAGCCTTGCTCAGCTTCTTTAATGGAATTATCCCATTTCATATGTGGTCATACTCTTCTATACTTTTCTTCTATTTTTTTCAGCATTTTTGTCTTTTGTAAAGAACCTGCATTTTTATGATGTGCCTGAAGTAGAAAAACTTTGCTTTTATAATTTTTGGACTTCAGTGATGTTTTAGGCTTTTTACTTTGTTCCAGAACCCCAATGTTTGTCTTTCTGGAAATTCATACTATCTATAGAGCACCCTGAACACTGTATTTTAAGTGAATCAGTGTTTTGTTTTTATCAGCCTTGTCTAATTTTTTTAATATATATTTTATTGATTTTTTACAGAGAAGAAGGGAGAGAGATAGAAAGTCAGAAACATCGATGAGAGAGAGACATTGATCCGCCGCCTCCTGCACGGCCCACAGTGGAGATGTGCCCGCAACCAAGGTACATGCCCCCGGGACCTTTCAGTCTGCAAGCCTACGCTGTATCCATGGAGCCAAACCGGTCTCGGCAGCCTTGTCTAATTTTTACATTGGTATACAATAAATGGGAATATGAGGGTATAGATAATTTAGCCTTAGTCCCTAGTGATGCATCTTTACTCTTCTCTTAAATATATACCCTATCTAATAAAAGAGTAATATGCAAATTGACCATACCTCCACTACACCCACAAGCTATGCCCACCAGCTAATCAGGAATGAGTGTGCAAATTAACCCAACCAAGATGGTTGCAGCCACAGAGAAAGCAGAAGGGAGGCTCAGGTTTACCCAGAGATGGAGGAAGCCAAGCTTTTGGCACACCCTGGCTGGCCCAGGCTTCTGCTTAAGGCAACAAAGTTTCAATGGCTGCTGCCACAGAGCCAGCAGAAGGCTTGGCTCTGCTCCAGGCTACAAAGTTTCAATTGTAGAAGATAAATAAATCCCAGATACACTCACCAGGGAGTGTGACAAGCCTGCAAACCACCACAGGACCCTAGCCAGGCCAGCCCACGCCCCAAGGGAACCCCCACCCTGATCTGGGACACCCTTCTGGCCAAACCAGTTGGATCCACCCATGCACCAGGCCTCTATTCTATCTAATAAAA
>PVJN01044735.1:0-17199 GCA_004026805.1 Lasiurus borealis | reverse complement strand
CATTTTTAGTTTTTTGAGGAAACTCCATACTGTTCTCCACAGTGGCTGCACCAGTCTGCATTCGCACCAACAGTGCACTAGGGTTCCTTTTTCTCCGCATCCTCGCCAACACTTGTCGTTTGTTGATTTGTTGATGCTTGCCATTCTGACCGGTGTAAGATGGTATCGCATTGTCGTTTTGATTTGCATCTCTCGGATGATTAATGACTTGTGTATATATTTCATGCTTTATACACTCAACCTGTATTTTTTTCCAGTTAAATTGTGAGTCCACTGAAAGCAGGTACTGTTTCTAAAATATATTTTTGTTCACCTAGAGGATCACAGAAGTTCTTCCTCAACAAATGTTTTGATAGAACACTATTTTAATGAAATAGTAAATGTTGGAAGCCACCCATTGTCTTCACTAGCAGAGAGGTGTGGACAAGGAACCCGGAAGGCTGGAGACTTTGAGCTCTGAAAGGTCAGAGCCAACCACCCACTGTTTAGTTGAGACAATGGTAGCTGAAGCAACTTTCACCTTTTAGTTTTATGCAAATCCTTGCTGATTGGCTATTATTGGAATTGCCTGCCTAAAGGCCTGAATAAAAAGGATAACAAGGCCAGAGCAAAGTGTAGTCCTTCCTCTTGAGCTGGCCTCCCACCTGGCCCCCAATTCCCAAATTTATATTTTCTTGTCTAGTCTCTTTCATTTGTGTGCAAGAGAACCCAAACCTTGAACCACACGGGGCGCAGGGGAGGAGGGATACTCACAAGTAAAGGTGGTAATTACAGAGGTACCTTGAGATACGAGTTTAATTCGTTCTATAACCTTGAGGTGTGGGAAACGATGAGACACTTGAGTGGCGGTAAACTGGTGGGTCGTGTGCAGGGGGCCGATCCCCGCGATTACTCCTATCTCAAATGTTGCTCATATTTCAAAGCAAAAATCGCTTGCTCGACGGCTCGTATCTCAAAAATCTTGTATGTTAGGGCCCTCGTATCTCGAGGTACCACTGTATAGGAATTTTTTTAATCTGCTAAATTGCCTTCAGGAAGATATTATTATTTTGTTTTGTAAATGTAGCATCTGGAGAAGGTAAATTACTCAAAATGAACTAGCTTCAAATGTATAGAAACCTAGTTGACTTAAAAGAGAACACTTTCTTCTGAATTGATTGGAACACAAAACATCGCCTCCCCTGCCCCTACATGGATTTGTAAAATCAGTAACAAACTGGTTACTAATGCACATAAAGTATAGGCTCAAAGGGGTGTGGTGCTGAGTGCAGTGACAGTCCAACCACTGGTGACTTGAGGGAAACCGGAAGTGTAAGTGACTCTCATGTTGTCATCTTTCCTGTTTCAGAACCACAGGAAAAGTGATGCTCTTCTCCTTTGCGCATCATTCCCCGTCACCCCTCTTCCTTTCTCCCATGCAACATTTCAGTTGCACCAGCCCTCTTTGCTTTATGCCCACCATGTCTGGTCCCTTCCCCACACAGCCTCCTGAGACTTGACAGTTTTGGATTAAGCTATCAATGAATCAGTATTTACATAATTTTAAAAGTCACTCTTGTGAAGTCATGTTTATTCAGAGTGATGTCCCATGTGATGCTCATTACACATGGCAGCAGTTTGCATGACCCACCTGTTCCTACTACTGACTGCGTTCATCTTGCTTAGAAACAGTTCATCAGTGAGTCGATATCCCTGTGCCTAGAGTGCACTCAGCAGTGGGAAAAGCAAGGGCAAAGGACTTGAGGTGGGAGATTTCCTGAAAGTTTGTTGAAGAGTAATGAGGTCAGTGTGGTTATGTACAGTGAGCACCTTGGAAACCATAAAACAATGAGGATAAAGAGGTGATGGGAAGATGACTTCAGGGTCTTGTAGACCTATAATCATCAGACGTGCATGAAATTCACTCTTGATGTAAATTTAAAGTTATTTATAAAAGTGAAAGACCCAAAGTTTTCAAATTATTTACTTAAAAAAATAAATCTGAGAGGAAACAACTGAAATGTCTTTCTGTGGGTGAATGGCTGAGCAAACATGGGCACATCCATGCAATTGAATACTGCTCAGCTAGAAAAAGGAATGAACTATTGCTCCTTACAATGTCTTAGATGGATGTAAGGGCATTATGCTTATTGAAAAAAATCCAGTCTCAAAAGTTTACACACAAAATAAAAAAATAAAGAAAAGTTTATACACTAGATGATCCATTTACATGACTTTCTCAAAATGGCAGAACAAAAAAATGGAGACTAGATTAGAGGATAGGGATAAGGTAGAAAGGTGAGACTATAAAAGAGGAGCATGGGGAGTTGCAATATGCTGATAGAACACTTTGGTATCTTTTTTTTTTTTAATCACACATAGTTAAAATTTTTTTTCTTGTGATGAGAATTCTTAAGACCTACTCTCTTAGCAACTTTCAAATATGCAATACAGTATTGTTAACTATAGACATTATGCTGTATATTACATTCCTAGGACTTATTCATTTTGTAACTGGAAGTTTGTACCTTTTGATTTCCTTCATACATTTCACCTATCCTTTCTCCATCTCTAGCAACCACCAATCAATTCTTTGTATTTATTACATCAGTGTTTATTTTAGATTCCACATATACTAGTCAGTGAGATCATATGGTATTTTTTCTGTGTCACTTTTTTGAATTAGCAGAGTGCCCTTTCCAACCATGTTGTTTCAAATGGCAGGATTTCCTTTTTATGGCTGAATAATATTCCAGTGTGTGTGTGTGTGTGTGTGTGTTCACATTTTCTTTATCCATTCATCCACTGATGAACACTTAGATTGTTGCCATGTTTTGGCTTTTTAATAATGCTGCAGTGACCATGGGGGTGCAGATACCTTTTTGAGTTAGTGTCTTCTTTTCTTTTGGATGTAAAGTCATAAAAGAGGAATTGCTGAATTATATGGCAATTCTATTTTTAAGTTTTTGAAGATCCTCCATACTGTTTGCTATAGTGGTTGTACCAACTTATAATTCTACCAACAGTGTGTAAGTTTTCCATTTTCTCCATATTATCTCCAACACTTGTTATTTTTTGGTTTTGTTTCTTGATTATTGCCATTCTAACAGTTGTGAGGAGATATGTCATTGTGGTTTTGATTTGCATTTTTCCAATGATTAGTAATATTAAGCACCTTTTTATGCACCTATATGTATATATGTACATTAGCTATCTGTATATCTCCTTTGGAAAAATATGTATTCTGATCCTCTGCCCACTTAAAAATTGTTATTAGATTTATTGGGATAGCATTGGTTAATAACATTATATAAATTTCAGGTGTAAAACTTTAAAATACATCTGTAAACTCTATTTTGTTCTTACCAAAATCTTGCCTTCTTTTATTATCATGTATTTGACCCCCTTTTACCTTTACCTCTGCCCAGCTTTAGATTTTTTTGTTTTGTTATTGAGTTATATGAGCAGTTTTGTATGTTGATTGTGATGGAGACTACATGAAACTGTATAAATTGCACAGAAGTCTACATGCATAGACAAGCAAATGAGTGTATATAAAAACTAGTGAAAACTAAATAAGGCGTGTAATCTAATTAGCAGTTGTATTTGTCAGGATTCTTCAGAGAAACAGAAACAGAACCAATAGGATATATAATCTATTAGTACGCTTTGGCTCATGCAGTTATGGATCTATTGCTAGGTATTGGCTCATGCAACTATCAAGAAACCCCATGGCCTGCTATTTGGAAGTGGAAGACACAGGAAAGCTGGTGGTGTAGTTCAAAGGCCTGAAAACTAGGGGGAGCCAACTCCCATCTGCCAATGACTGGGTGTGACTGAACATTCCAGACCCTGTCCGCTTGTCTGCTTGGCCCTCAGGTAACTCTTCATTATTCCATTTCTACTACACTGGATAATAGTCTGGGACAAGGTCCATACTTTCTGATTATGTTATTTGCATGCCACTCCCAGCTAAATAACCTTTTCCGTAGGACCCTTCCTTTGTCCACCATTTTGAATTCAGTAATACTGCCCATACTCTCTCTTGGAGTAGGAGTACAAATATTTTCTGTCATAACACTGACCATACTTTGTATTCATATAATGCTTGTTTATTTGTGCTTTTAATGTCCATCTCCCTACTAGACAATTAGCCCAATGAGGGAAGAGGATCTATTTTTTTCCATAAGTGGGAAGCAAACCTGTGTATACCTGTGCCTAGAGTGCACTCAGCAGCGGGAAAAGCAAGGGCAAAGGACGGGAGGTGGGAAATTTCCTGAAAGTTTATTGAAGAGTAATGAGGTCAGTGTGGTTATGTAAAGTGACCACCTTGGAAACCATAAAAAATGAGGACAAAAAGGTGACAGGAAGCTGATTTCAGGGTCTTATAGATGTATAATCGTCAGATGTGCAAAGAAGGAGTGATTGTTCTTTTTGCACATTAATAGCAACTTTCTCAGTATGGCTTTTACTCTGTGTGAGAGGGGAAATCTCTAAAGTGTTTTAAGCAGAAAGACATCATTTGACATGTTTTAAGGCTATTTCTATTTTCTGATGTATGAATATCTCTTTAAATTTAACAAAATTGAAAGGAAAAGAGGGGTGATAGTTATTGGCCTCCTATAATCTCACACCTGTTATGTGTTGTTGTTTTGTATACTAGTAATTTTCTTCCATTATTTACCATATTTAACAAAATAAGAAACTAAAACTTAGCGAGGTTACAAAAAATACTCAAGTTCTTATAATTAGTAAATTGCAAATTTATGTTGTAAACCTAGATCTGCTAACCTCAAAGCTCATCTCTGGACCATTCTGCTATACTTTGGAATATAATTCTTGGAAGGAAATAAGGCTGTAGAAGGAGGAAGGAGGCGGTCTTCAGATTGTCAAAGATTTTGTGTGCTCTTACATGATTATATCTTTTATCAGTCTTTTATCTGTCTGGCTTCCCTTCCCTTTCCTGCTCAGATTATCATAGTATCTTCTCCCCAGGCCTAGGGTGGGCACCTGATATGTATCTGGCTTGTCAGAGTGACTCATTCACTTATCGGCCATGATCGAGCCAAGGATGAACATGTGATTCCAACCAGGCCAACCAGAGGCTTTCATCTTGGTTTTTATTGAAACTAGGGGGCAGGATTTCTCTTCTGGTGGTGGAGATGGAAGTATGTAGTCATCTTTCTTTCTTCATGGGTAAACTAGCTCACAGTGGGGAAAAAATAATTTGGGGATGGCACTCTTCATTGCCAGTTAACTCAGGAATGATTTGCAATATAATCCAGAGCAGAGATGCAAATAAGGAGTGACTATTCTTTTTGCAGATTAATATTAGCTCTCTCAATATGAAGTAAAAGATTTGTGAGTAGAATCTCTCTACCAGCAATAAGGTTCCTAAAGAAATTTGATCTCTATACTACATTTGGACTAAAACCTTCATCTACTATTCTTCTCCTTATTCCATAAAATCAACAAACATTAAGATCCTTCTCTTTTAAAGTCACTGGAACCAGAACAGAAGACATGCCCACACCTGTAATTGATAAGAATCCTAATAGTAGATAGATCCACAATGGGTAGACCGTGATTGTCACACGCCTGCCACTAGAGAATCTCCATCACATTTAGGTTTAATCCGGTCCGCTCCATGGCCTATGTGGCTTTAGATGACCCAGCATAAGGCTTGCTTTCTGACCTCATCTACTGTTTCCTTCCTGTTCACTCCACTCCAACCAACTGGCTTCTTGCTATTCCTCAAACACTCTGAGCACTCCCCCTTCAGAATGCTTGCACATTCTGTTTCCTCTTTCTGAAACACCTTTCTCTCAGAGACCCACATGGCTTCTCTCACTTTTTTCAAGTCTCTGTTCAGATGTCACCACATAATTGAGGTCTTTATTGCACTTCCTTAATAAATAAACTAACCTAACTGAAATGATATTTTTTATAGTACTTTTCACTACCTATTTATTTATTAGTTAATTGTCAGTCTCTGAAAGCAAGGACTCTATTGCTTTGGCCATTGTAGAATTCCCTGCACCCTCTGGCACATAGTAGTGAGTGCTCAATAATTATTTGATTGGATGAGTGAACATATTGTGCCATTTGTTGTGACAATATGATACTAATCAATTTGTTTTTTTTTACTTTAATAAATCTTTATAGTTCAGATTATTAAAATTGTTCTTTTCCTCCCTATAGCTCTCCTCCCCATCCTGTTCCCACCCCAACCTCTGCCCTTATCTTCCCACAACTATCCTCATCTATAAGTGTACAATTTTTGTCCAGTCTCTTCCCGCACCTCCCATACCCTTTTTCCCCCAGAGAATTTGAGTCCCTTCCCTTTCTATGCCCCTGATTATATTCTATTCACCAGTTTATTCTGTTCATCAGGTTTTTTTATTCACTTGATTTTTAGATTCATTTGTTGATAGATATGTATTTATTGTTCATAATTTTTATCTTTACCTTTTTCTTCTTCTTCCTCTTAAAGAATATCTTTCAGCATTTCATACAATACTGTTTGGTGGTGATGAACTCCTTTAGCTTTTTCTTATCTGTGAAGCTCTTTATCCGATCTTCAATTCTGAATGATAGTTTTGCTGAGTAGAGTAATCTCGGTTGTAGGTCCTTGCTGTTCATCACTTTGGATATTTCTTTTCACTCCCTTCTGGCCTGCAGTTTCTGTTGAGAAATCTGCTGATAGTCCCATCGGTGCTCCCTTGTAGGTAACTGTTTTTCTCTTGCTGCTTTTAATATTCTCTCTTTGTCTTTTGCTCTTGGCATTTTAATTATGATGTGTCTTGGTGTGGTCCTCTTTGTTTGGGGTTCTGTGTGCTTTCTGGACTTGTAAGTCTATTTCTTTCACCAGGTGGGGGAAGTTTTCAGTCATTATTTCTTCAAATAGGTTTTCAATATCTTGCTTTCTCTCTTCTTCTGGCACCCCCATAATTCTGATGTTGGTATGCTTGAAGTTGTCCCAGAGGCTCCTTACACTATCTTTAAATTTTGGATTTCTTTTTTCTTTTTGCTTTTTCAATTGAGTGTTTATTGCTTCTTGGTATTTTAAATCTTTGACTTGATTCTTTCATTCCTCTAGTCTGCTGTTAAGTCTCTGTATAATATTTTTTATTTCAGTCAGTGTATGTTTAATTTCTAGTTGGTCCTTTTTCATATCCTCAAGGGTCTTGCTCATATCCTTGAGGGTTTCAGTAAATTTATCGGTCTTTTCTTGGAAATTTTTAAAAAACCTTATAACTGTGGTTTTGAACTCTATATCCAGTCATTTGTTTTCCTCCATTTCTTTCATTTATGATGTTTCTTTGTTTCCACATTTTTGCTGCTTCCCTGAGTTGGTAGAGTGGGTTTGTATGCTAGGTATCCTATAGGGCCCATTGGCTCGGCCTCCCCAGTGACCTGATGTGGATACTCTTGGTGCATCCCTTTGTGGACTGTATACACAGTCTTATTGTAGTTAAGTCTTAATTGTTGTTGGTATCACTGGGAGGAATTGACCTCCAGGCCAATTGGCTATGAGGATCATCTGTTTCTACATTGGGAGAACTTCTGTGCTGAAGACATCCTTATGAGACAAGATTTGCAAAATTGCAAAAGCCTCAGTGCTCAGCTTGGTTGGGGCGAAGTCTCAGAGCAGAGCAGACAGCCTTGATTTCCTTTCAGCTCTGTTCTATGAAGCCTTTGGGTCTCAATATCCTTGGTAATCACTGCAAGCATCTCTGAGAGAAAGTTGCCCTTGAGTTTTGCCTACTGCCAGACAGTCTAGATTCTCCTCGAGTGAGTCTGGGTCTCCAGGGTCTCACCTGGAACTGGAAAATGACCAGCTGACCACCAGACACATGAGGCTTAAGGTCTGTGGATTTAGATTTTGGTGTCAGTCTAACAATTCAACAGGCTCTAAAAAAAATCATTATCCCTCCAAAATTGCCCCTGTTCTTTTTTCTGTGTTACCTCTGGTGCAGTGATCAGCAAATGGTGGTCCGCAGACCACTGGTGGTTTGTGAGGTCTGACAGGTTGATGACCACTGCTCTAGAGTGATTATTCAGGTTTCACAATCTTCTGAGTGGAAAAATGTGAAGTAACTTTTTTTTTTAACTTATTTTTAAATTAAGTATAATTTTACTGAAATCTTGTCATGAGAAAATTATTCCAACCATTACTGTTCCCCTGAACAAACCCTTCTAGCATTTAGTTTTTTTTCTTTTAGGATTAATTTTCATATTCCTAGATATCATGCTTATACTATTTCTTGATTTACTAATTTTACACATATTAGATTAATTTCCTGTGATGCAGATGATTTTTTGTTTTTTTATTCTTTATTCTTTCCCATCATCCTAATTTAACTTTATTACAATTTTGGTTCAGTCAACAGTGTTTACATTACTGTGACTCTATAAAAGACTCAGGCCGAGACCGGTTTGGCTCAGTGGATAGAGCGTCGGCCTGCGGACTGAAAGGTCCTAGGTTCGATTCTGGTCTGGGGCATGTACCTTGCTTGCGGGCACATCTCCAGTGTGGGGTGTGCAGGAAGTGGCTGATCGATGTCTCTCTCTCATCAATGTTTCTGACTTTCTATCCCTCTCCCTTTCTCTCTGTGAAAAATCAATAAAATATATTTAAAAAAAAATAAAAGACTCAGAACCAGTTGTGTGCTGAGAACCTAATTAGCTCACCTCTTTGCCCCAAATTTATTTTTTCCTTCAGCCAAATTTACTTAGCTTTTTCATTTGCTCAAAAATATTTATGCTTCATTTTTGCAAATATTCCATTCTTTTTATTAAATTGATATCAGTATTATTTCCTAAAATCTCAAACATGTCAAATAATTTTTCATATTATTTTTTGGAGACGCAACCCTCAAACCTGCTGAGTGTCTCACCCTGGTGCTTTAAGCTTCACCTTCAATGTGGAACTGGTTTTTATCACTGCTGTATTAGATACCTTGTTTAAAAAGACCCATTATTTTCTTCTTTATTTTTTATGGCCTTATTTATTTATTTTAGAGAGGAAGGGAGAGAAAGAGAGAGAGCATTAGAAACATCGATAATGGGAGAGAATCTTTGATCGGCTGCCTTGCTGCACGCCCCAACTGGGGATTGAGCGTGCAACCTGGGCATATGCCCTGACTAGGAATTGAACTGTGACCTCCTGGCTCCTGGTTCATAGGTTGATGCTCAACCACTGTACCATATTGGCTGGTTTGATCTTATTCTAACTGCAGCAATTCTCTAATAGCTTCCTATAAACAAGTACTTAAAAGATCATTTTATTTCACTTTAATTTTTTAGCTCTTGAATATATGAAAGTCTTATTTTAGCCTCACATTTGATTGAGGATTGTCTATCTATAGCACTTCATCTTGACATTATTTCCTCAAAATATAAAAGTTGTATTTCTACTGATTCCTGGTATCCAGTGCTGTTCCTGAGAAGTCCAATACCATCTAATTTTCTTTCTTTTAATTGTAACTTAGTTCTCTTATGTCTCGAAATTTTTCTTTCACTTTCTTCATCACCATGTCCCAAATTTCATAACATTATGGTTTCTGTTTGTTTTCATTTCTAGGCAGCACTTATTAACTCCCTTTGACTATAAAACATCTTCCTTATAACTTAAACAAAATTCCCCTGTATTTTTGTTGTTTTCTTTTTCTACACTTCCTTTTTATTAGAAATTAGCCTTCCTGGGTTTCTCTAATTCTTTTAGCTTTTCTGTTCCATTTCCCTCACATATCTTTCATTCTACTTTCCAGATTATCTTGAGTTTAGCTTTCCACACATACTGAATTCTTTACTGTTAAAAATCATGTTTACTTTCCACAACTTTTTAAATTTATAATTGGCTTATTTTCACAGTATTATCTTTTTTTTTAAATATATTTTATTGATTTTTTACAGAGAGGAAGGGAGAGAGACAGAGAGCTAGAAACATCGATGAGAGAGAGACATCGATCAGCCGCCTCCTGCACACCGCTGACAGGGATGTGCCCACAAACAGGATACATGCCCCAGACCGAAATAGAACCTGGGACCCTTCAGTCCGAAGGCCAATGCTCTCTCCACTGAGCCAAACCGGTCCCGGCTTTTTTTTTTAAAAGATTGTCAGAATTTGTCATCTGAACATATCAATAAGGTAGGGATTTTGCTAAGTGAGGTCTACAGAGATTGGGGGAGTGAACCAATATGTCTTTGCTAACCTGCCTAACTCATGCCTCTGCCTTCTCTGCTGCCTCTTAGCTATCGGCCCAAGGAGTTTTCACTTCTGCTTTATTTTTAGAAAGATGAACTCCTGATGCACTGAAGGCCTAAATGTGAAATGCAACACTATACAAGTAGTAGAATAGAATGTAGACTTTAGAGTGAGGGAATTTAAAGATTTGAAATCACAAACAATAAAAATTTCATAGTTCTGACTTCATAAAAAAGCAAAATTTCTGTTCAAGTGAAGATAATACTGTAATGTTCTAATATGCCAAAATATTAGGGATGGTGAGAATTTATGAGATGAAAGAAAGAAAACTTGAAAGAGGATCTGTTGACTGAAATAAAATTGAGGAATACGGGATTAGGCCTATATGAGGTAGGAGTGTAACAATGTGTGAGTTAAGGTGGGAGAGAATTATTGGTACAGAAGTCAATGGAAAGATTATGGGTTAAATTTTTTCAGCTAGTACAGTGCTAAATGATAATAAAGGTTGCCTTGGAAAAGGGTGGATATTGGATGAAATGTAGTAGAACTGACAATCACAGACAATTGAACTGGGTTATCTATATAATTCCCATAATCTTTTAAAAGATGCATAGGAATTGTGGGGAAATGAAAGACTGAGCCATATATCAAAATCCTCAAGGTCTAAATAAAGATATGGACACCTTTAGGATTAGCTACTTTATTCAAAGAAATATCTCAACATACTCAACATACTGTAACTATTATTGGCTATTTATAAATGACAACTCTTAGGATCAATGTAGGAGAAATATTTTTTAACTTAAATAATCTAAGGATCATTATACTATATATAACACAATTATATTCCTCCCCTATTTAATTTATCTATTTAGGAGACATCTATGTAGTGTTGAAAATTTCCACTTTCTTACTAAACTGACTGTTGTTCAATATTTCAACCTCTTAACTTGTGTGCAGATCTTAGTGTATCAGAGAATTCAGGGTAAAAGAAGATGAAAATGTGGGGAAAGCCTCAGAGATGTGACAAGCCACCTTTTAAGTCTAGGAAATTTTGTAAATTTTCCACAGATTTATAGAAGTCTTGCAATTGTTTACATATCATCTGATTGGCTGGTCTGCTCCAGGTTAGGCTGACCCACTTCCTGGTTTGATAAAGATTGCTTGGAAGCCAAGAAAACACGGGCAAGATTAATGACAGTCATTCAGAGGAAGTAAAGACTCATTTTCTTTATGTTCCACACCTATTCTGTACCTAAACCATTCACACAATTCTTGTTTCCCCCCACCAAAAAAAGTAAAATAAATAATATCCCACTAATATTACAAAAACAGATTTATATTCTTGTTCTCCATGGATGGTCCTGTGTCTGTGATCAATGCCCACAAAAAGTGAAGATTTTAAGAACTGTTTTGTATTTTTTCCTCTCTGGCTCAAGCAGATCTGCCAGCATGTGTGGATTCTTGACTTTCCCCAGGAAGTATTTCACAACACGATCCCAGGTGAATTTTATTTTTAATTTTTAAGAAAATATTTTTTTTTATTGATTTTAGAGAGGAAGGGAGATGGAGAGAGAGATAGGAACATCTGTGACGAGAGAGAATCATTGATCAATTGCCTCCTGCACACAATCCCCACTGGGGATTGAGCCTGCAACCTGGGCATGTGCCCTGACCTGGATCTTAGGTCAAAGCTCAACCACTGAGCCATGCTGATAGGCCAAGTGAATTTTAGAAGATGTTTATTGAAGCTGAGGACAATGAAACAAGGAAGGACTGGGGAAATGAGCCCAGCATAGTCTTCTTTGGCTCACTAAGAAGTCAGAGAAAAGGGGCCCTTTGGGAGAGATTCAGGGGTTTGCTCTGGGTGAACTGCTGCTGCCCATTGCACCCTGGTTGCAAGCCTCATGGAGTCCCTTAGAGATTAGAAAGGCAAGCCTGTGGGGGAGGCCCATGCCAGGTCCTGAGAGGGAGAGTCAGGCTGGGAACTTTTATTTCTCTCTTGCAAGCAGGAATCTTAGGGGAGGTCTCAGGGGAGGATTTCAATAGAATATTCACAGCCTTTTGCTGACATACCAAAATGGGATTTATTCTCTTATCGTCGTCTGTCCCTGCGTGTGGTTGGCACAAATGGCACTAATTGGGTTTCTGCTATGTCTCTGTGAGTAAGTGATTTAAGCTATTTACCCTCTGGTTGGGAAGAATTGCAAATCATTTACTCTTAAGTGTCCCTGGTTTAGGAAAATAGTATTTTCTAGATGGCTGCAAACTACTGTTTTCACTATCTGTCTCAGTTTCCCTATTCCATTTATCCTAGATTACTGGCCTGTCTCAATAACATGCAGTAAAAGTAATTCTGCCTGGTATACACCTTCCTTCAATCCTGTTGTTTGTTTCTCCTTCTGACTCTATAGTCTATTAACTTTAATGACTTCCCTAGAAGCTCCATTTACAAATATAGCCACACAAGGAATTCAATTTTTTTTTAAATTACAGTTTACATTCATTATTACTTTGTATTAATTTCAGGTGTTCAGCAGTGGTTAGATATTTATATATTTTAGGGGTTATAATTTAAAAAAATACATTTTATTGATTTTTTACAGAAGGGAAGGGAGAGAGTTAGAAACATCAATGAGAGAGAAACATTGATCAGCTGTCTCCTGCACCCCCCCACCCCCCCATTGGGGATGTGCCTTCAACCAACGTATATGTCCTTGACGGGAATAGAACCTGGGACCCTTCAGTCCACAGGCCTATGCTCTATCCATGAGCCAAACCAGTTTCAGCTAGGGGTTATAATTTTAACATACGGATTTGGAGGGGACACAAACAGCCCATAACACCAACATGCTCACTTTATAAAGTAGGAAAAGATCCTGAGAGAATGATAGAAATTCAAGATTTAAAAAGACCCAAAGCTTGTTAAGATTAACCATTCCCCTGATGTTTTCTACCAAAACCTTTTAAATAAGTTGATAAAGTAAATTCATGGCAAACTTGATCTCTTAGTTACTTGATTCTCATTTGAAAGCTCTTTCTATGTTATTACTACCCTCTATCCTTGTATACTACTCTTTAATCTTTTCTAAGCTGTTACTGATTCCCTTTTACTGCAGGACTATCTATTACCCTATATTTAAAAAATAATTTTTATTTTTCAATTACAGTTGACATATAATATATTAGTTTCAGGTGTAAACTGCAGTGTACAGATGGTTGTTCTGTAAATTATTTGTGTTTTTAATGTGGTTATGTGAGCATCAGAGTACTGCATTTACCTATACCACCATCTTGACCCTACATCAAGTGTATCAAACTCAAAGGCTAACATAGGCCAAATAAATAAGGCATGTGGTCCAGGGGCCGTGAGTCTGACATGCTTGCCCTACATTCTTAACTTGGATCATATTCAGAGGCCTAAAGAAGTTTTATGACAATTTTTGTGTTGTGATTATTTGTTGTTTTACGTCTATAGCTTTTATCAGATTCTCAAAATAATCTGATAGCAAAGGAGTTCTTCCTCTAAGCCATATATTCCACCAGAATGACTTAGTCATATCAAAAATCTCTTCAATGCTAGATGTGATATATCTACTCAATCAAAACCCAGTAAACACTGAGTGGCCAGGTTATTATGATCTCTGAACATATAATCTGGCAACTCAGTATGTGTGTGTATAGATATAATTTTTGCTTATATATTTTTATTTTTTATATATGTATACAATGAAAAGAATTACCTAAATCAGACTAATTATATATCACCTTACATAGTTACCTTTTTGTTTGTGGTTACAACACTTGAGATCTACTCTTCACAAATTTCAGGTATATAATATATTAGAGGCCTTGTGCACAGTGGGGTCCCTTGGTCTGGTCTGCACCCTCTTGCAATCCAGGACCACTCAGGGGATGTCAGACTGCTGGTTTCAGCCTGATCACCTCAGGCCAGGCCAAGGTACCCCACAGGTACATTTGTGCACTGGGCCTCTAGTATACATATAAGATCTCTTATTGCCCTCCCTTCTCCCCACTTCCCTCTGAGATTCATCAGTCTGTTCCATGTTTCCATGCCTGTGCATTGAGCGTCTGCCCCAGGTGGTCAGTGTGTGTCATAGCTACTGGTCATATGGTCGAATGGTTGAATGGTCACTTAGGCTTTTATATATATAGAGAGATAATCACTAACTACATCATGCTGTAAACTAGGTTTGCAGAATTTATTAATCTAGTAACTAAAATTTTGTGCCCTTTGATCAATATCTCCCTTTGTCACTTCTTTTTGCCCCAGACTCTGGTAAGCACAGTATGGAGTATTTTGGTTGTTCTCAGTACTAAGCTTCACTCCAAGAATAGAAAAATACCACAGTCTGTAATAAAGACTTGTGAAAGAGAGGATGATAGGAGTTTATTGAGCCTACAGGTTTCTATGACTCTAAAATCAATATATTTTTTTCACTTCACCATATTGTGATAGTCTCCAATTTGACGTGCTTTCTCCTTCTGGATCTTATTGAAGCTGTAGGGTACTGAACATGCAGCATCTTACCAGTATTTTCTCATTCTGAGCTGACATTATGTTGGGGAAAGGAGGAAGTTTAGTGGTGGTGTACTTATTTTAAAAGTGGGCAAGTGAAGACTTTTAGTTTCAATTTGAGAAGAAAATGATAAATTCGTCTTTAATATCCCCCTTCGATCCACACACACACACACACACACACAAAAGACTACAGTTAATTTCAAGCAAAATTTATCAGAGGGTGAGCAGACAGGTGTAAAATGTAATCAACTGTACAGTCAGTATTTGCAGAGAAAATTCCTCCCCAAAGGAAGATCTTTGAAGAAATTCAATGATGACTAGAGGAGCTTAAAGATTGTACTTAAAGCAGATATGTAAGACAAGATTTAAGACAAGTAAGTAATAAGGGCATTAAAGCAAGAAACACACACTCTACTAGTTTCTGTGGAATGCAAAAACAGGGACCATAACATTAACATGTACCAGAAGGAGACTGAGTTCAAAATGCACATATGATTTGTTTTATATAATATATATTGGAGTAAATTATAAATAGTTCCCATCATAAGAGGTGGGTTCCATTATTTCCAATTTATTTTTCTCTTGTCCTTGTTAACTTCTGTGTCAGTGTCTTATTGCTGTTATAACAAATTACCTCAAGCATGGTGGTTTAATAATACAAATTTATTATCTTATAGGTCTGTAGTTCAGAAGTCCTCAGTAGGTCATATTTGTCTAAAATAAAGCCTTGTGTTACTTTCTGGAAGCTCTAGGGGAGAATAAGTTTCTTGCCCTTTCAAGCTCCTAGAGGCTCCCCATATTCTTGGTTCCCTACCCTACTTCATTTTTAAAGCCAGTTGGTAACTGGTCTTTTTCACATTGTGTCACCCTTACATTGGCTTTTTTGCCTTCCTCTTTCACACTTAAGCACTCTCATGATTGCATTGGGCAATCCAGGATAATTTCTTTATTTTAAGATCAAATGAATTGCAGCCTTAATTCCATCTGCAGCTTTTATTGCTCCTTGTTATATAATATATGATTAATTCTGGGCATTAGGACTTAGATAACTTTAGAGGGTGCATGACCTTGTCTACCACAACTACCAAGTTTAAAAAACACTCTTGTCCAGCTGGTGTGGCTCAATGGTTGAGTGTCAACCTATGAATCAGGAGGTCACAGATTGATGCCTGGTCAGAGCACATGCTCGGGTTGCAGGCTGATCCCTGGTATGTGGTATGTAGGAGGTAGCTGATCAATGATTCTCTCTCATCATTGATGTTTCTATCCCTCACTACCCCTCCCTTGCTCTCTGAAACCAAGGAATCCTATCTAATAAAAGAATAATATGCAAATTTACCATACCTCTTCTAGACCCACCAGCCATGCCCACAAGCCACGCCCACCAGTCAATCAGAGTGAGTATGCAAATTAACCCAACCAAGATGGCTACAGCCACACAGAGAGAGAAGGGAGGCTTGGGTTGCCCCCAGTGATGGAGGAAGCCAAGCTTTTGGCACACCCTGGCCGGCTCAGGCCTCCGCTTAATGCAACAAAGTTTGAATTGGGTCACTGGGGGGTGTGGCCGACCTGCAAAGCACCAAAGGCCCCTCGCCCAGGCTGGCCTATACCCCAAGGGAACCCCCACCCTAATCTGGGACACTCTTCAGGGAAAACCAGCTGGCCCCCACCTATGCACCAGGCCTCTATCCTATCTAATAAAAGAGTAATATACAGATTGACCATCACTCCAACACACAAGATGACTGCCTCCATGTGGTCAAAAGATCCTGCCCCCATGTGGACACAAGATGTCCACCACAAAATGGCCAGCAGGGGAGGGCAGTTGGGAGGGACCAGGCCTGCAAGGGAGGGCAGTTGGGGGTGAGCAAGCCTGCAGGGGAGGGAAGTTGGGGGTGACTGGGTCTGCAGGAAGGGCAGTTGGGGGGCACTCGGGCTGCTGGGGAGGGCAGTTATGGGTGACCAGGCCTGCAGGGGAGGGCAATTAGGGGCAAACAGCCTGGCAGGGGAGTGGTTAGGGGGTAATCAGGTTGGCAGACAGAAGCAGTTAGGCCAATCAGGAAGGCAGATAGGTGAGCAGTTGGGAACCAGCAGTTCTGGATTGTGAGAGGGATGTGAGACTGCCCGTTTAGGCCTGATCCAGATACAATCAATCAGGCATAAACGGGCAGTTAGACATCCCTCAAGGGGTCCCAGGTTGGAGAGGGGGCAGGCTGGGCTAAAGGACAACCATCCCATGTGCATGAATTTCGTGTACCAGGCCTCGTGTGTGTGTGTGTGTGTGTGTGTGTGTGTGTGTGTGTGTGTGTGTGTGTGTGTATTTTACTTATTTTAAAGAACACTCTTCTAGGTAACATTTTTCATCATAGTCTGACAGGACAGATCTTTCCTGAGATGTAAAGCTTCTTATCTCCAGTCCCTTGTATCCACTAAATCAACTGAGAAACAAAGGACTATATTGAGTTAC
>PVJN01044734.1:0-17200 GCA_004026805.1 Lasiurus borealis | reverse complement strand
AAAAAAAAAAAAGATGTGCAATGTCGCGGCTCAGTGGATAGAGTGTTGGCCTGAGGACTGAGAGGTCCCAGGTTCAATTCCGGTCAAGGGCATGTACCTTGGTTGTGGGCACATCTCCAGTGGGGGGTATGCAGGAGGCGGCTGATCGATGTCTCTCTCTCATCGATGTTTCTAACTCTCTATCCCTCTCCCTTCCTCTTTGTAAAGAATCAATAAAATAAAATAAAAATAAAAAAATAAAAAGATGTGCAATGTTGCCAACAGGCTTCCATGACCACACGATAATAACCTGCCGTTTACCCTGCTTCCTCCGCCCTTTGTTTTACCCTCTTCCCAGGGCCCTCTGTCCCCTCCCCAACCACTCCGGCCACCGCTGTGGCTCCTGCACCAGAGACAGCCCGCAGCCCCCGGCGCGGCCCACTGCCCTCCAGTTATTACGTCAACGACTGCCCTTTGCTGAGTTACTCGCCACCCAGGCGCGTCCCTGCCACCGCCACCACACAAAGGAAGCTCTGTGCAGGCGCCAAGCGGTGTGTGCCCAGGGTGCCGGCAAGACCAAGGGCTTCCTCCGGGCCTCGGGCCAGGACCCAGCCCCGAAGGTGGGCCTCCGCTTTCCAAAGCCGCCAAGCATGGGCTTACCGAGATGTGCCCGTTCCTGAGCCGCAAGCCAGCTCCTCCGCCACGCCCACTCGGCCAGGGCCTGGGCTGGCTGTCCAGGGGCAGGCGGTCATTTCGCTGTGAGTGTGTGGCTGCCATGGAGCGGGTGGTCTACAAGCCAAGGACCCTCAGAGGGAGAAGCAGCCCAACCTTGCCCCAGAGGGGCGGGTGCTTAGGACCCAGGGGACACTCGGTAAACACACATCAGAGAGTGCGGTAGCCGAGGGCCTCATTGCAAGGCTATGTGTCAAAGCATTGCTCGCGTTGTTACCTCTGGCGCTATTATTATCCCGTTTCTCAGATGAAGAAACTGAGGCCGGAGAGGTGAAGTAACATGCCCTAGAATCCTGGTGGAGTGGCTCTGGAAAGTCCCCACTATTGCCTGCCTTGTCATGCTAGCACCATCACAAAGATGACAATAGTCCTTAACATTGGTTAAGTACCGACGGTGTACCAGGTACCATGCTAAACATTGTACATGTGTACATTATTGTCTCAGATCACTGGAGCGACCCTATGAAGTAGGCATGATGATTGTTTTCCATTTTACAGCAGAGGAAGCTTAATTAATTAATTAGCTAATTAATTAATTACTGAGTGAATGGCTGCTGGCTTTGGATTCCAGAGAAGAACTAATTTTCATCAAGTGCCTTCTCCATGGAGCCGAGAATTAGGACAGCGATGATCTCATGTCATCTTCAGTAAGAGTTTTCCCATTTCCTAAATGGGGAAACTGAGGCTCAGAGCCGTTAAGGAACCTGTTAGACGGCTGAGAGTGCTAGAGCTGGGGTTCAGGCCTGAGGCAGCCTGTCCCCCAAACCCACACTCCTATCATTCACCCCACTGTGCCCGCCACCTGCAGCCACGCTCAAGCAAAGAGCAGTACCCTGTGGATTATACCCGGATGGACTGACCACAGCAGCCAAGCAGGAGAAGGTCTGAGGGGGCAGGAAGAGAAAAATCCAGGTGAGTCACAAAGGTTGTGTAACTGTCCCACAGGCCCTTCATTCTCCGGGGACAGAATTGTTTACGGGTGAAGAGCACAGGACGCCAGAGCCAGCCCACCTGGTTCCAATTCCAGCTTACCACTTGCCAGCCATACGACCTTGAGTTCCCACTTACTAACCATACGACCTTGAGCTTTCCACTTACTGGCTGTACGACCTTAAGCTGACCATTTACTATCTGCACAAGCGTAAATCCGGTGCTGAGCTTTTCGGTAAAATGGGTGGAGGCAGCAGTCTAACAGTATCCGTCTCACGCGGGGACCAGGACGGTGGCAGCAGTTAATGCAGGTGGACACGGCCCGCCACGCCGTCAGCATTGTCGGCGTGCCTGAGGAGCCGTACGTTGGGCAATACACCCAAGGGACTTTAATTTTGTTTCATGCAAAAATGTCTCTGCTGGGTTACGATCTGAGGTGGCACTCGGCTTTTACGCAGGGTGGGTGTGACAAGCAGCCACGAGGAATGTGTCGCTGACATGGGCAACTCGGAGGATGTCACTCACCCAGTTGCACAATGGCCTTATCTCCAGGTTCCCAGGTTCCGTCCCTCCCAGAGGAGAACCTCAGGAGAGAATGTGTCTCGCGGGACCAGCACGCATGCTGTCTTGGGGGTGCTGAACACCCCCTTGGTGGTCATAGATATGAAATGAAATGAAATGAAATGAAATGAAATGAAATGAAATGAAATGAAATGAAATGTGATGTTCATTGGCCTAAGCCCAGGTAGTAGGGATAACAAACCTTTTCCTCTCTCTGTTGTTTCCTTTGTTAAAGAAAAGGGTTTTCCTGGCCAGCTGGCTCAGTTGGTTGGAGTGTTGTCTTGTACATCAAAAGGTTGCAGGTTCGAGTCACAGTCAGAACACATACCTAGGTTATAGGTCTGATCCTATATGGGAGTGTGTATGGGAGGCAGCCAATTGATGTCTCTCTCTCTCACTTCTCTCTCTCTGTCTTTCGCTGTCTCTAAAATCAAACATATCCTCAGGTGAAGATTAAAAACAGGTTTAAAACAAGATTGTTTTCAAAATAGAAATTGTTTTATAAATTATTTCTGAATTTAAAATAAGTGCATCTTGACCACAAACAAAGAATTCAACTTGTTGATGTATCCCCTTGTAGACTCTGATACATACCTGGTACATTTGGGTGTACAGTGTGGTGTGTGTGTGTGTGTGTGTGTGTTTATGTTTTTGGAAACAAAAATTTAGAAAAGGAAGAACAAATGACATGCTCTGTAGAAAAATACTCCTCTGTAGACATTCACAATAACAATAGTATTAATAACTTCATTCATTCAGCAAAATATGGTATCCATAAATATTTTTTAGGCATTGAGAATATAGAAATGAACAAAATAGAAAAAGTCTCCCCCTCATTGGAGTTATCAGGCCATAAACCACTAAAAATAAAATGAATTAAAGTGTTCATTTCAGTTGGTGTTGGGAAGAAAGCAATGCACTGGCCTGGTCAGTTTGCTCAGTGGATAGACCGTTGGCCTGTGGACCGAAGGGTCCAGGGTTGGCTGCTGAACAAGGGCATGTACCTCAGTTGCAGGATCCTCCCTGGCCTGGATCCTGGTCAGGGCACATGCAGGAGGCAACCAATCGATGTGTCTCTCTCACATCGATATTTCTGTCTTTCCCTCTCTCTTCCACTTTCTCTAAAAATCAATGGAAAAAATATCCTCTAGTGAGAATTAAAAAAAAAGAAAGAGAGAGAGAAAGAGAGAAAGGAAAGAAGGAAGGAAAGAAGGAAGGAAGGAAGGAAGGAAGGAAGGAAGGGAGGAAGGAAGGAAGGAAGAAAGGAAGGAAAGAAAAGAAAGAAAGGAAGGAAGGGAAGAACTATGTGAAGGGCAACATTTGAAAGTGCTGATCATAAAAGCCTTCTCTGAGGAGGTGACATTTGCGCTGAGGTCAGTCTTGGACTGGATCCAGGCAGCGGCCACAGCAAGTGCAAAGGGCCTGCGGCGAAAACAAGTTCCGTCTGTTTTAGGAACAGCAGGAAGGCGAGTGTGGCTGGAGCTGAGTGAGAGAGTCAACCACAGCTAGAGAGACAGGCAGGAGCCAGATCTTGCCAATCATGGGGAAGTTTTGGATTTTGTTGTAAGTGGCATGAGCTGCTTTCGCCGTTTGAAAAATAAGATCACTGTGGTTGCTTGGTGGGGACTAGACACCAATGGCCGAAATCCAGGTGGCACACACAGGAGTAGAGCAGCGACATGGCGAGCACGGGATGGATTCAGGCCTCATTTTGAAGTAAAGCAACAGGTGTAAGGAATCGGGAGTTCTAGGTTAGCCCAGAGGCTGTGGCTGAGCCTCACGAGTGCCAAGAATGGGGCCGAGCCCCTTGGCACACGGTAACTGCACAGCTCCCCAACGCAGGTCTCGGTGGACTGCGTGTGAGCTGCGGAGGAGCCTGCTGGGAACACCGGGACTGGGATTTGCATCTTTATTCCTGGGGGTGTCATTCCGGGCCCAGACTGGGGACACCAGCCCACAGAGCGGGAACATGAGGCTCGGACGTATAAGCCACTCACAAAGGCTCACAGGTCCCCAGACTTCACACCTGACACTGAAGGGCTGCAGTTAAAATACTGGCGATAAATATGGCGCCGCTTGTGGTGTTCATCGCGGCCCGGAACTCTGCTTTATGGATTGCTTGGCACCAACCCCAGTCTTTCCCTTTTTTTATCTTTATTTTCCCCACACCAGGGCGTGACAGGGACTCGGGTTTGAAACCACGTGCTTCACATCCTTTCTAGATGCAGCCAGAGCGAAGGGCCCCCGCAGGAGCAGATAATACCTTCCGTGAGAATTGATAACACGAGTGATTGCATCTCTCATGTGTTGAGCACTTACCGTGGGCCAGGCCCTGTGCCAAGCGCTTTGAGGGCACCGTGTCCTTTATCCCTCCCAAGTGAGTGTGGGCTGGAGACAGTCACATGGCCCTGGTCCCCTCCCTTCCTCCCGGGTTATCTCTCTGGGGAGGCAGAGATGCTATCAGCTCGGCCCGGTGATTAAGCATCTCGGGCCTTTGCTACTATTTCAATAATGAGGCAGTAGCTTCTGACCCACTTCCTGGGCCAACGCCAGCCTCGGGACCTCGCCCTCTCTGGGGGTTTGGTGGTTCTGGTGGCAAAATCTGACCTGTGGCCTCTCTCCTCGTGGTCAAGAATCAGGGTGGGGCGGTGTGTGCTGGTGGAGGGAAAGCAGGTAGAGACCCCCCGTGTGAATCAGGCCCTGGCCCCAGGCTTAATGAGTGCCCGGGACATCGGCCCCACGGTGGTGGCATCCAAGACGCTGGCACAACTGCTGTGGCTGGAGTCTGGCTGCTGTTGGGTCCACCATGATGACACTTGGAGGGAGGCTTGATGGTCACATGGGTGACCCCACAATCCATTCCACTCCCAGCCTGGTCCTAGGCTGTCCATGGGGAAGGGAGGAAGGGGAGCTGTTAAAGAGAAATTATGGGCATGCAAGGACTTCCTCTGGGGACTTTTCTGTTCATCCACTGTGGTTCATCTGCCCATCCATCCATCCATCCATCCCTCCACTCATTCACCCACTTATTCATCCTTCTACCCATCTACCTGCTCATTCAAGGCACACCTGTAGACATTGGGGAGTATTCGAGAGAGGAAGAAAATGAAGGCTCAGACCCTGCTCCCAAAGATCTTACCGTCTAACCAGGGCACAGAAGTAGACTGACTGACCCCGGCACCCACTTTGAGAGCACTTCCGGGGGACCCGCTAAGCTGTGCTCAACAACTCCGCTCGGATTTCTCAGAACCAGTTTGGTCTCCAAAGGCACACCGCATGAGCTCAGGCACCTCTGCCACCGGTTCTCTGCGTGGCCCTGGGTAAGTCCCTGCACTCCTCTGAGCCTCGAGTCCCTCGTCTGTAAGATGGAGATCTTTATAATGCCCGCTTTACCCAGTCAGTGTGAGGACTAAAGGAAATGTGGGTATACAGCAGGGTGCTGGCACTGAGCAGGTGTGTGATCATCGGTTATTTCATTTCCCTTTCCTTCTTTGAGTCCTTGGTGGGTACAGGGGCGAAAAACATCTAGTTCCCGTCACAAAAGGATTTAGAGCACAGCAGTGGGGATGCACATGTCTTCAGCCCTTACTGTTTGGCAGCCACTGTGAAAGGCTTTCTGTTTACTTGCATGTTTGGTTTGAACAACATTGTGAGGGAAGGGTTATGATCCCCACTTCACAGGTGAGAAAACAGAGGCTCAGAGAGTGCAGTGACTTGCGAAGGTTTTACAGCAAAGCTGGGGTTTGAGCCCTGGTTTGTTTTACTTCGGAGCCCACACTCAAACTCCAGGCGGTAGTGTCTCTACAGAGCTCTCCATCAAAGAAGGGAGTCGGTACCCTTCTAAAGGCTCAAGCATCTTATTCTGGAAACAGAGAGAATGGATCGCTTCGGCTCTCTTGGACAGAGTGATATTTGAGCTCCACGTTGAAGGAAGCAAATATAAATGGAATGTCTTCACAAGGGAACTATAGGTGGTCACCGTGGGCTGGACAATGGCACCCAATGTGTCCAGAACTTGACAGACAGACAGCACAGCGTGGGTGAAAGCATGAAGTCGGAGAAACAACAGTGTGTTTGGAGAGCAAGCTGAGAATCACACCATTTCTAAAACGTGAGGGTTATTTTACTCCAAACCCATCATCTCACAGGTCACAAAACCCAAACCACGTCGAAACCGGTTTGGCTCGGTAGATAGAGCGTAGGTCTGCGGACTGAAAGGTCCCAGGTTTGATTCCGGTTTCGGGCATATCTCCAGTGGGGGGCATGCAGGAGGCAGCTGTTCGATGTTTCTCTCTCATCGATGTTTCTAGCTCTCTGTCCCTCTCTCTTCCTCTCTGTAAAAAATCAATAAGATATATTTTTAATAATAAAATAAAAAAACGGAGGCCATGAGAGGAGCAGCGTGTAGCCACACAGTACAGAGCGCAACACCAGGTCGGCCTAGCCTCGCTGGGGCATTGTGGAGCAGGGCGGTGGTCGGGTCGTGGGAGGCCTCCTGGTGGGGGGAGTTTGGATGCTGCCCGGGAAGAAGTGGTGAGCTGTGGGAGGCATTTGAATGGGGGCCAGTCTGGCTAAGAGGTGGAGCTGGAGGGGAGCGTGCAGCCCCATGGGAAAGAGAGAGGGGGTGGCATCCAGGAGACCCCTGACTCCCAGGATGTGAGCTGCCTCAACGGGTCTAGAGCGCTAGGCCATGGGACCATCCAGCAAACAGGTGTATTTGGAGATGGTCAGTTCGGACAAGGTGGCTGGATTTTTTTATTATTTTATTTTTATTTAGAGGCCTCCTTTAGTAAATGCCTCCACAGAACTCTGTAATTTTCCTTGGGAGCACTTCCCCAGCTGTACCTGTAAAATTGATTGTGTAACACCAGTGACTGTCTCTCCACAGTGGCAGGTAAGCTTCAGGTGGCCAGGACTGTCATCTGCTTTGTGAGTACCACACACCTGGCATCTAGCAAGGGGCTGGCAAAGGAGGGCTTGATGGACATTTTTTTTTTAAATAAATGAGTGACTCAATCCTTCACCAAGGTCAGCCCATCACTTTCCACATAAGAAAACCAAACCCAGAATGAAGCAATTCATTTGTTCAATTTGACACCTATCCCTTGACCACCTACTAGGTACCTGGCAATACAGTGACTGTGGCAAACAAGGTCACAGAGGCCCCTGTCCCCCGAGATTGTAAATGCATAAGTGACCCATGAATGCACAGGTAAATAGAGAAGGCAGTTCTGCTCGGGACTATCTTCAGAACAAGGTTTCCTGGAGAAAGAAGGGGAATTAGCCAGGGAGGCCTTCATTTCCCCATCAACTCTGCATCCCTCTACCCCCTCGATGCCCATCGCAGGCGTGGGTTTAAATGGACTTGCAATATCGGCTCTCAGGGATTTTCTGAGAACAGAGTTTGGGAAGGCATGTCAGGTTCAGGATAAAACACCCACCAGGAGAGGACACCCCCAGAGCCTACGTCATCTCAAAGGCAGAGAGAGCCGTGGAGGTCTTCACCGCTTGCAGCTGCATGTCCTTGATGATTAATGAGGGTGAGCATCTTCCCATGCCTGTCTTGGCCACCGGGGTTTCCTCCTCCACGAAAGCTTGCTCATCGCCTCCATGTTTCCTGGGGGTCCCTCCCCCTTTCTCACATGAGAAAACAAAGGGACTTGCCGGGCGTCCGATAACCACGCTGACATAAAATTACAGGAAACCATGGTGTCTTGCCCCAGACTTGCTTGTTGGGCCGAATTTAAGTTCACCGAGAGCAGCCTCAAACCAGAGGCCACGTTGGGCCTGGGCTCTGGAGTCAGGCAGCCCGGGAGGACCGAACTCTGGCTCTGTCTGGTGGTCGCTGTGTGATCCTGGGCAACCACGAAGCCTCTCTGAGCCTTGATTTCCTTGGGCCAGGGTAAGAGGCTCTGTCCGCAGGAGAAGCCGGGCACCTGCCACAGGGCTCCCTCCGTAACCACTCATTTTCCTTTCTAACCTCTTCCTGGAGGAAAGAAGCATGGCCAAGGGCACAGGGGGCTGGGGGGCCAAACCCAGAAGGCTTATATGGTATGACGGGCTGGACAATGGCCCCCAGTGTGTCCGGAACTTGTGAATATGTTACCTCGCCTGGCAAAAAGGACTTTGTGGGTGTGATTACGCCGAGGACGTTGAGATGGAAGATGGTCTTGTGGGCCCAGGAGGAAGTAGAGGCTGGAACGATGCCCTTGGGAGATGAGGAGACCTCAAAACAAGGCTCTATTCTTTTTTTTTTTTAATATATTTTATTGATTTTTACAAAGAGGAAGGGAGAGGGATAGAGAGTTAGAAACATCCATGAGAGAGAGACATGGATCAGCTGCCTCCTGCACACCCCCTACTGGGGATGTGCCCGCAACCAAGGTACGTGCCCTTGACTGGAAACGAACCTGGGACCTTTCAGTCTGCAGGCCGACGCTCTACCCACTGAGCCAAACCAATTAGAGCAAAACAAGGCTCTATTCTGAACAAGGAAAGCACTTGAATTTGTGGTGAAGACATAATAACTAGCTCTTTTTCGAAAGTGTTTATTTGGTACGAAGTTGTGTTCAAAACCCTTGTTTCAAATGATCTGGTTCAATCCTATTCCCGGAGTGGGGTGGGAACCACCATCGCGTCTGCCAGCTGAGAGAGCAGAGACCCAGCAAGTGAAAGGCATTTAGTCCCATGAAGCCAGTGCTGGAGCTGGGGTTGGAACCCAAGCCCACTCGTCACCAAACCGCGATGCTGCCTCCACGGAACGCTGGGCCTGCTGGGGCACAGGCGAGGCCCAAGAAAGCCTGGGAGTTCTAGAACCAGCAGGTCTCTGCCGAGTCCGCTCCACGTGCATTTCTTTGCACAATTTCAATGAGCCTAGTATTGCACTATACAGGGGAGACCCACGCTCCCTGGCAGGGGGGGAGGGAGGGAGAGACACAGCAAAACATTAGAAATCCAGCCAAATGACTCTGAAAACATAACCAGATTATGAGAGGCCTGGCTGTGCTACATGAAGTGGAAAGGGAGGGAAAGAAGAGACCAGGGCTAGCAGGGTGCGCCATGGACAGGAAGTAGAGCCTTAACTGGGCCTCGAAGAGTGTACAGTTGGGAGAGGCCACTCTAAGGTGGCAAAGGGCTAGGGAATGGAGTTACATGATGTATCAAAAGCCCAGTCCTGCCCTGGACATCGTCCCAGGCACCAGGGGTTGCTGGTTCGATTCCAGCTCCGGCCACCAGAGTTTCGGACTCTAATCCTGTGCAGGGGGCAGCTGATCGATGTCCTACGCTCACATCAATGTTTCTCTCTGTGTGTGTCCCTCTCCCTTCCTCTCTCTCTTTAAAAATCAATGAAACTATTTTTTAAAAAAAGCTCAGTCCTGCGAGATCTGTGCAACTCCATAAGAAAAACTCTAAAGACTCTGAGAGCTACAGGGATGAAGGAAAGGAAATGGTTAGAAGGCAGGAATGAACCCATGGAAAGACGCTCTTTTTCCTTAGCTATCCAAGGAATGAACATGAAAATCAGATGCAAATGTTTGCCTCCCAAATCAGCCCCGATTTGAGAAAATGACAACACCCAGGGCTGCCGAGGGTGTGGTGAAACAGGCACTCTCATTCATGGCTGGTGGGAGTGGAAATCGGTACAACCCTTTGGAAACCATTTGGCAACGAACATCAAAAGCCTTGCCGTGTTTTCGTCCTTTGATCCCGTGCCTTCTCATTAGCCCAGGGAATCTCCATAGAGACCGTTTTCATGTATAAGATGCTCCACTGCATCTTTGCTTATTCAATAACGCGACAACCTAAATAGGCAGAGGGGGAATGTTAAGTAACTGATGGTATCTCTGCCTGGTAAACAGTATGTAGCCTTAAAAAACAATGGCAGCCCGGCCAGAGAGGCTCAATTGGTTGAGCGTCGTCCCATGCACCGAAAGGTCGCCGGTTCGATTCCCGATCAGGGCACATGCCTGAGTTTCGGGTTTGATCCCAAGTTAGGGAGCAGACAGAAGGCAGCTGGCTGAGATTTGTCTCTTTTCTCTCTCTCTCTCTCTCTCTCTCTCTCTCTCTCTCTCTCTCTCTCTCTCTCTCTCTCTCTCTCGGCATGTTATGTTCTTGGGTGAGAAAATTGACAAAAAGGCCAGATACTCTTGGCTTGACTCCTCACTGTGAACCCAAAGCATTACTAATAATGATGATGGTGGTAATAAAGAATTTGGACTTACTTTAATATTTTACATTGTTAAGTGCATAGGCCCTACACAAAATTACATTTATGATTGAGCAGTCTTATAAAAAAAAAAGCAAATATTTTTTATTGTGGCTGAAAACGCATGACATAGATGCACCCTCTGTTGAGGGTACAGTGCAGGGTGGTTAACCCTGTGAGCATTATCGTAGGACAGGTCTCTGGAATCCTCTCATCTTGCACAACTGAAACTCTGTAACTCATGGGACAACTCCCCATTTCTCCCTCCCGCCAGCCCCTGGCAACCGCCGTCTGCTTTCTGTGTCTACGAATGTGATCACTTTAGATTCCTCCTGTGAGTGGAATCATGCAATATCTGTCATTTTGTGCTTGGCTTATTTCACTCGGCGTAATGTCACAACAATTTTTAAAACTACACTGATTCAGATGAAGTAGGCCAAGTGAGGTCGCTGAATTTGCGTGGGAGATCTACATATGGCTTTAAACATCGTTACTGCATTCCCTTTTCCCAGATTGTTTAGGTGTATATCACCTTTTGAATAATAAAAAAGACTTGTTTCTTTTTAAGGGGGAAAGAAAAAAAAAAGTGGGCTCAGGAGGCCTGGAAATGAACACCTTCTCGAATTGGTCACAGCCCACAGAGGTGACAGACAGCCTGGGACAAAGAGACCCTGGGCTTCAGAAAGACGTCCGTATAAGGCCAGCGCATCCTGCCTTCCACTGACACCTTGCCCCCCCAGACAGCAGGCGCCTCTGTTAGGCCTGAGAGCCCGGGGGGTGGAGGCTACCCTGTTCTCTTCTCCAAGAGCCAACCCTTGCCCTTGCCGGTTTGGCTCAATGGATAGCGCGTCAGCCTGGGGACCAAAGGGTCCCGGGTTCGATTCCGGTCAAAGGCATGTACCTCAGTTGCAGGCTCCTCCCCAGCTCTGGGCCCTGGTTGGGTCTCAGGCAGGAGGCAGTCCATTGATGGGTTTCTCTCACGTTCCTGTTTCTCTCTGTCTTCCCCTCTCTCTTCCACTCTCCCTAAAAAAATCAATGGGAAACTATCCTTGGGTGAGGATTAACAACAACAAAAAGAGGCTCTTGCTGGGTATTGATTCGAGACAGGGCCACTGGGCGCTCATTTCCCAAGAACCCGTGAGTCATTCCTGCCTCTTCCGGGGAATGTTAAGTAGCTGTCTGCTCGTGGCTCTCTCTAAACCCACCCATGCAGGCAGCCCTTGGAGACTAAAAGAAGCAGAGCTCCACCCACTGCGTGCAGAGTTGAACCGAGGGACTGACACCGATTGGAAAAGAACCTCAGTGCGCGTGAGGAAGGAGGAAGGGACAGAAATACATCCACCCAGCGCTACTCCCTGGTCCACGGCTACATCCGAAGCTCCTTGCGGGCCCAGACCTTTTTCCGGCCGGCACCTCCGCCCTCCAGCCCTGATTACAGGGCTGCCTGCCATGTAGAGTCATAAATATTCAGTCCTTGGATGGACCAAGAGCATCCTACCATTTGAGCAAACAGTTTGAGGCGTGGTGCCTTCATCTTGAGAAATCACCGAGAGACTGGAAAGTTACAGCAACAGGCAGAGCACTGGCAGGGAGGGGACCTTGGGCCGGGGTTGGGGGTGGAGGGAGCGGCCGGAAGGATGCAGGGCTGGTCCCTGGGGCTGCCGATTCCTTCCAGCCCACCCTGCTCCCACAATGCTGCTGCGAGCACCGGCTACTCCCCAGCTTGATGCTCGTTCTAATCTCTGAGATGCAAGGTAAGAACTCAGGGAAGCTAAGGACACAGCCGGAATCCCTTCCCCAATCCCATTCAGGTCGGCTGGACTCTATAATAAGCACCTCTGAGTACTGTCCCTGAACCAGGGCCAGGAGAACTGAGCGACCTTGGGTAAGTCACACGCCCCAGGGGCAACAGCCTATACCATCATTATGTAAGGCCATATTTGATGTTTTTTAAAAATATATTTTATTGATTTTATACAGAGAGGAAGGGAGAGGGATAGAGAGTTAGAAACATCGATGAGAGAGAAAACATCAATCAGCCGCCTCCTGCATGCCCCCTACTGGGGGTGTGCCCACAATCAAGGTACATGCCCTTGACGGGAATCAAACCTGGGACCCTTCAGTCCGCAGGCCGACGCTCTATCCACGGAGCCAAACTGGTTTCGGCCATACCTGATGTTTAATGCTCAGTTTTTTAGTGCTTCCAGATGTGGCCTTCACCCTTTAATTCCCACCGCCCCCTGTGGTGAAGGGACCATTGTTACCCCCTCTTTCCAAAGGAAGGCCAGGTGCGGAGAGACTTAGGACATTTCCCCAAGCCATAAACTAGGAAGTGGTGGAGCTGGGAGCTGAGCCACGTCTGATGACTCGACCACCTGGCTTCTGTCCCCAGGCCAGGCTGCCCCCGTCCATACCTACCGGCAAAGGCTCTCAAATGGGCTCATGTATGTGAAAGCATGTTGTGAGCTCCAACGCAGAGCATGATCTCGACGCTGGCTATGGAGCCAGTCACCAGACCAGGAAGGGGAAGGAAGTGGAAAATGCCAGGACCACCCACCACGCCTGCCTCTGTTCCGGTAACCCCCTCAGTCCCGGGCCGTGGGGCAGCCCGTCCCTCCCATGGTGGGCAGGAAGGAATTTTCCTGCTGGAACCCAGAGCGGTTTCACAACAAGGGCTGTGTCCCGGAGCTTCTCGGCATCACCCAATCAGCAGACAAGGCGCCTACTATGGGCTCAGCACCGCGCCATGCCCTCCGCCCACTCAGGGGGCCAGGTCAGGCGAGCAGAGGCAGGGTGGCCCCGTGAAAGCACCTGCCTCCAGAGCCCTCATGGGAGAGTGTGACCAGAAAAAGGCCCCGGTCTGACGCCAGAGGAGGGAAGGAAGCACAGGTGACTAATGCCACGCCACACGGGCTGCTCGCTGACTCAACTGCACGTCATCCCCATCGCCATGGTTACCAAGTGACTTCTCAGGGGGGCCTATAGCTCTCTGGTGGCCACGTGGGCTCTGGGGTTCATCAGACCCGGTTAGAACCTGGCGCTGCTTCTTCTTCCTCCTCCTTGGGTGACTGATTGGAATCATGTCAACTTTCTGAGTCTCAGTTGCCACATCTGTAAAATGGAGCTCAGGGGACCTACTCACAGGATCTCAGTGAGGAGAGGGGAGGTGGTGCCCGGGGAGGCACAGTGCCTGGCAGGTAGTTGGTGCTCATCAGCCTGCCTGCGGCCGGTGCTGTTGGGCGGTAACGAGGATGAATGGCGGAAAGCCTTGTCCTCCAGAATCTGTAACAGAGGCAGCAGCTGGCAGAGCTACACTGTAAGGAGGACCACAGTTCATACATAGTCCTTTCATTTCATCCCTGTCCAAAATCAGGCAAAAAAACAGTTACAGAACCACCAGTTAGCTTATTAAAAAAAAGAATATGTGTGTGTGTGTGAGAGAGAGAAAAGAAGAGAGAAAGAGGAGCACAGGGAGAGGGGGAGTGAAAAAGGGAGAGATTGAGTAATTTATTTTAGAGAAAAAGGGTTGGATCTGGAGTCCGAAGACCTAGGAAGGGGTCTCCCTTTTGGGTGGATCCATTTCCCCGGTATTAACAAACAATTTGGAAACTAATGTGCTGTGTGCTTGTCAGGTTGATAATAATTGTTATATACGGCGGAAGAAACTGAAACCAGACATAGTCCTATAGTTAGTACATTACAGAGCCCAGATTTAAAACTCGGTCTGACTTTTTGGGGGTCTTTTTTTTTTTTAAATAAGACTTGTGTATATTTAAGGTGTACACACGATTTTTAAAATAGACATAGTGAAATCCTGCTAGTCAAGCTAATTAACATATACGCATCTCCTCACGTGGTTGCCATGTTTGAGTGTGTGGCAGAGCACCTGAGATCTCTCTCAGCAAAGGGCCAGGACACAGCAGCGTGCTGTCACCCATAGACAGCGCGTGGCACACTGGGTCTCCAGACCTTACTCTCCTCCCTTGCTGCAACTTTGCACCTTGGACCAACCTTTCCCCATGCCCCCATCTTCCGCCCCTGGAAGCCACCTTCTACCTCTGCTTCTAGGAGTTTGGCTTCTTTAGATTTACATAGAAGTGAGGTCATACCGGATTTTTTTTTATGTATCTGCCTTGTTTCACTTAGCATAATGTCCTCCAGGTTTATCCGTGGGGTCATAAATGGCAGGATGTTTTTCTTTTTTAAGGCTAATTAATATTCTGTTATATAAAAATTAACTATAATGGAGTTAATATTCCATGTATATATGTCATTCCATTATATATATATATACATATATGTACATATATGTATATATATATACATATATATACATATGTGTGTGTATATATATATATATATATATATATGAACAATTTCTTCATCCATTATCTGCTGACCTATACTTAAGTTGTTTTCCTATCATGGCTGTTGTGAAAAATGCTGCATTGAACTTGGGAATACAGATTTCTCTTCAAGGTACTGCTGTCATTTCCTGTGGGTATATTACCCAGAAGAGGGATTGCTGGATCATATGGTGGTTCTATTTTTAAGTTTTATTTTTTTAATGTTTTTATTGATTTCAGAGAGGAGAGGGAAAGAGTTATAGAAACATCAATGATGAGAGATTGATTGGCTACCTGCTATACACCCCACACTGGGGATCGAGCCCGAAACCAAGCATGTTCCCTGACCTGGAATCCAACCATGGGCTCCTGGTTCTCAGGTCAACGCTCAACCACTGAGCCACCCCAGCCGGGCATCTATTTTTAATTTTTAAAGGAATTTCCATACTTTTCCCATCATGGCCATCCCAATTTACATTCGCATCGGTAGTATCCGAGGTTATTACATCCTTTTGCCCAAACTTCTTTCTTCTGTCTTTTTTTTTTAAAATATATTTTATTGATTTTTTACAGAGAGGAAGGGAGAGGGATAGAGATTTAGAAACATCGATGAGAGAGAGACATCGATCAGCCGCTTCCTGTACCCCTCCCCCCCTACATATAGAGGTTGCAACTAGGATACATGCCCTTGTCCGGAATCGAACCTGGGACCTTTCAGTCCCCAGGCCGACGCTCTATCCACTGAGCTAAACTGGTCTCGGCTCTTCTGTCTTCTTGAGAGCAGCCATCCTGACAGGGGTGAGGGGGACTTCCGGTTTTGATTAGCATCCTTCTGATTATTACAGGAACGCTGGGCACCTGTGCACCAGGGCACAATTCACAAGAAAAAGGCGCAAAACCTGCACAGTCACACCGCCCGAGATGACCCTTCCTCTTTTTCTTCGTCTGTCCATTTCCACTCTCTGGCGGACCTGGGTTAGTTTGGCGATAATAAAATGTGATTAGGAGTGCTTTCATTATCATAAATATAAATGCGAGTAGAGATAAGTAGACTGGAAGGAAGCACATCCAAAAAGCAAGCCGTTTAGGCAGGAGCGATGGGCTGGTGGTGTCACATACTTTCTTCTCTGGGTTTATCGGGAGCTCCTACATGGTCTTCATTCCTTTTGGAAAAGAGAGACAGCGTTTTAAAGCACTAAGAAATCACTCCCGCTGTTGATCAGTTTTAAGATTTTTTTTTATTCAATCCCCACTGACCCCTATCCCACAGCCCCTCTCTCCCCAAGTGGCCCCACATTCATTGCCTTGTTTCGGGGGAAGGGGGAACCGAAACAGGGGGGCTTGCCCAGGCGTGCTGGGGCTGACTTTCTTTGGGGGCCCAGCCTCTGAGTCACCTGGGAAAACCTTAAACACACACTCCGGACATTTCCTCTCCCGTGGCTGCACTCTCCTGGGGAGGGGAAGGGTTGAAAGAGCCATTCCAGAGGTAGGCTCAGCCGGCCCTGAGGGAGGGAGGGAGAAAAAGAGGGGGTGCCTCAGACTCGGGAGCTTTGCTAGCCCAGGAGAAGCGGGGTGCAGAGGGAAGGGTGGGCTCTGACCTCAGGCTGCCTGACCTCCGCTTCCAGACCCACTGTCCGCCCCAGGCTGCTTCCTCAGCCTCGCCAAGCCTCAGTGTCCTCATCGGCAAACCGGCCCAGGGATGACACCAAGCAGGAGGCTACGTGCTAACAGAGATGTGTTAATACAAGGTCACACAGAACGCGAACGATTGCACGTCCCCCTCGCTGAGAGAGAAACGTATCAAAACCCACGTCACTCGCCGCAGGCCGGGCAAGCAAACTGCAATGTCTTCACGCCACTGCCACACAAGCGTAGCCCTGTGTCAGGCTGGGCCTTGTACCAGTGAGCTTAGAATCATGTATGGCAGCGGTTCTCAACCACTAGCAGGGTCGCCTAAGACCATGGGAAAACACAGATATTTACATTATGATTCATTAACAGTAGCAAAATGTCAGTTATGAAGTAGCAACGAAAATAATTTTATGGCTAGGGGTCACCACAACATGAGGAACTGTGTTAAAGGGTCACGGCGTTAGGAAGGTTGAGAACCACTGATGTATGGTCTGCAGCGAAAGGAGTCTCCCGTGAAACCATTGCATCCCGAATCTCACAGGATCCGAAAATTCCAATGAGATTCTCTGCGTCCAGGGCCTGGGTTAGAGGCATAAAAAGGCGGCTCAGTGTGCAAATACCTGTTTCTAAAAGCCACCTCCTCGTGCCCGCTGGATTAGGGCTGGTGTTAGGCATAGAGCTAGGGTTAGGGTTAGGGTTAGGGTTAGGGTTAGGGTTAGGGTTAAGGCTAGCGTTAGGGCTAAGGTTAGGGTGAGGGATAGGGTTAGGGCTAGGGTTAGGGTTAGGGTTAGGGTTAGGGTTAGGGTTAGGGTTA
>PVJN01044733.1:0-17199 GCA_004026805.1 Lasiurus borealis | reverse complement strand
TGTTTTATCAAAAAATTTAATCTATCTGGCTTTTCTCACAAGTTCACAAAATGGAAGGAAACAGACAAGTCCATGACTCAAAACTTACAAATGATCTAATTTTATCCTAATGTTTTATCTAGGTAACAGATTTTTTTTTAAATTGCTTAATAATTATGTTCACTTAATGACAGTAAGAATGTTGCTAAAAAAAAAAAAATGAATTTTGCTATCTCAGATTACAAGCAGACTAAAGCAGCGATCTTTATCTTTAGGCCCCAACTTCTCAGAAATTATTAGATATCTGCACAGAAATTTGTTTCCACTGTTTGTATTATATTTGAAGCAATGATGCTCCTGGGCTCTCCTCCCTCCCAGACAATGTGTCCCAGTATTAGCAAAGTTCTCCTACCTAATCAAATACCTAGGGAAAAATAAAATGGGGAAAGCATCTACTGGAAGAAAAGAGGGGACTTATTTGCCCAACTTTCAGTAAAAAGAAAACATTCTAGAATGTTTTAGAATCCTCTAAAACATTTCTCTAAATCTGTATATACTACTGCTATTCACATTATACCGTACTGCCTTAATACCCATACTAACAACTAATATTTTAAAATATTTAAGGAATTCCTCTTTATGCACCTGGTAGGGTCAATTCATAACAGAGCTTATCTTTTAAACTTAATCTATCCAACTTTTTCCCCAGTAAACTCTGCCGTGCTATTGAAGCCAGCATAACTAATCATTTTGATATAAAAATCCATACTTTGCCTGCTGGTGTAGCTCAATGGTTGAGTGTCAACCTAAGAACCAGGAAGTCACAGTTTGATTCCTGATCAGGGCACATGCCCCAGGTGTGGGCTCGATCCCCAGTGTAAGGCGTGCAGGAAGCAGCCAATCAATGATTCTCTCTGATCATTGATGTTTCTGTGTCTCTCTCCCTCTCCCCTTCCTCTCTGAAAGCAATAAAAATATTTTTTAAAATAAATAATAAAAATCCATACTTTGATAAGTTTGAAAAAGTAATACTTAGCAGAATTTTAGAGATATCTCCCAAAATTATGGACTATACATAATTTAAAATGATAAAGGAATTGTGAGCATTCTAAAAAATTTGAAATGCCTCCAGATTTGTTTCCTTGAGGGTTTTTAATGGCTCAGGAGTGGGATATTACAGACAGGTGTTAAAGCTTCCTAAAAACCTCAAAGAAAGCTTGATAACTTTGTTTCTTCTGGTTAGGAAGCCATTTATTTACCTTACTAAAAGCAAGCACAGTTCAAAGAGATGAACATTTTAATATTATTTTCCACATAAAGAATTCAGTTTGTTTTTATTTTTAAAAAAAGAAAACTTCAGAAACTAAATAAGTTATTTAAGTGTTTAAAATAACTCAGCGTTCAAAAATTATCTGACACATTTATAATGCAAAGCTACAGTATTTAGTTCCTGCCTGGTAGCATATTCTATAAATCACAGTCTCATTTTTTAAAATCTTATACATGCTTTGCATTTTAATTCTGGATCAATAAACTCATGGTTAGTTTGTTTAGCTAACAAACAAATTTCAAAAGGGAATTTAAAGGAAATATGAAATTCAACTTAGCTCCATGGTCTTTGAAACAGAGCAAAAGTTGCCTCTCCAGTACCTCAGGAGAACTTCCCTCCTTACCACTGAGTTCAGAACTACAGATTCATCAGCTTGTACTTCTGAGCTGTTCTTAAAATAATTTTCTTTGATAGCTTACCTGGGTAACAGTGAAGATTTCACCTTGCGCACCTGCTGCCTGCAAAATCTTCAGAAGTGGCAGTTTTGGTCGTACCTAATAAAAACATAAAATAAACCTGATATTTACATTTCAATTAGATTGATTTCTGATACCCTAGGGAACGAGAACTTCCTTCAACTTTTTAAACACTGGTAGAATCTTATCTAATCCTATATAATAAAAGGCCAATATACAAATTGACAAAACTGTGGAACAACCAGTCACTGACACACACACACACGGACCACCAGGGGGCAGCTCAATGCAGGAGCTGCCCCCTTGCTAGGCTTAAGGCTGGCAAGCACAGAGGTGGTGATGGGAGTTTCTCCCACCTCCACAGTAGCACTAAGGATATCCAATTGCTAGCTCAGGCCCACTCCCCACAGGAATCAGGCCTAAGCTATCAGTCAGACATTCCTTGAGGGCTCCCAGACTGCAAGAGGGCACAGGCGGTGCTAAGGAAACCCACTTCCTCTATCCCCGAATGCACAAATTTTGTTTACTAGGTGTCTACTATTATATAATCTTTCAAAGCATAGAGTAACTACAGATGAACAGACTATTTACTGAAAAACCATACTTTCAAAAGATAGCACATTCACACTACTAAATGGCTATAAGAGGAAAAAAGAAAATATGTGTTGGTGAGTATGTGGAGTAATTAGAACCCTTGTGCACTGCTGGTGGGAATATGAAATGGTGCAGCTACAGTGGAAAACAGTTTGACAGTTCTTCAAAAAGTTAAACATAGAATACATTATTCAGCAGTTCCACTTATAGATATACACCAAAAAGAACTGAAAGCAGAGATTCAAGCAACTATCTGTACACCAGTGCTCATAGCAGCATTATTCACAATAGTCCAAAGGTGGAAACTACCCAAATACTCTTGGCAGATAAACATATAAACAAGGCATAATGACTTTGTTTGCTAACTCTGGACTCTGATTGTGGAGTCTACCTTTAGCCACACAATTTAGTTTTCTAAATTGTAAATAGTCAAGTTAATCAAGTTTGTCTCTCTCTTCCTCTTACAGCCTCCACAGTTATCATAAGGCCTCTCTTACTCTAAAGTTTCACAAGTATTTCTTAAATTTTCTTCCAATATTTTTAATCATTTCATTTTTTAAATCTAAGTATCTATCTGCAATCTGTTTTTACATAAAGTTTGAGATCTTAATTTGTGTCCTTCCAGAGATAGCAAATTACATCAAAACCATTTATTATAGGCCACATTTTCCCATCAAATCCAAATTCCACCTTTTTAATCAAATGAGCTACATAATATTATATAATGTGTAATTTTTATGAAAACACAAAACAAAATTATATATTTTGACATGTTAAGAGGAAAAGATCTGAAACAAGACACATCGAATTGATTAATAGTTTTATGTTAGGGGAAAGGGACTTTGAGGAAAGGAATGGGTCAAAAAACCCTCTATACTGCCCAATCAGTGTGGTTCAGTAGTTGAGCATCGACCATAGTTCAGTTCTGATCAGGGCACATGCCTGGGTTGCAGGCTTGATCCCCAATAGGGGATGTGCAGGAGGCAGCCAATCAAGTTTTCTCTCTCATCAATGATGTTTCTATATCTCTCTCTCCCTCTCCTTACCTCTCTAAAATCAATAAAAATACATTTTTTAAAAAGCCATAAGTACTTTAAAGATAAATACACTATAAAGTTTGAATCTTTTCTAAGATTATATTTGCTATATTTACAACTTAAAATTTTATTTAAAGAAAACAAATTAGAATAAAGTAAAAGACAAAAACTAACTTATATAACTTAGTCCCAAATTCCCCACTAGCCATCTGTACCCTAAAACACTCTAGTTTTCAAAATATACCACTGAGCAATCAGTAACTTCCATACATTTATGGAATCAATGATCCATTCAAACTGAAAAGCATTAATGCTGTTGACTAGTTTCCCTATTAGGACATTTTAAAATAATACTTGAGCTCTCTAAAAAATCCTACAGTCAGTGAAGCCAGCTACATCCCCAATTTATTCCCCTTTTTTAACTTAAAGAGAAATAGGAATGCCTAAAATCATTTTACCTGTTTGATCTGTCTTGGAGAACTCCTGCAAGCACTGTCAGATGCTGAACACTGGGCAGAGGTAGAAAGTGATGTCATTTTGGCAGTGGAGAAATTAGTCTGTTGAGAAATCTAAAAAGATAAAAAATTACAAGATCTCTTCTAAAGTAGAAAATTCTCTCTACGATTTATTTTTTTAAAAAAGCAGCCAGCAGAAATAAGACAGGTCAGAACACTGTACACAAATGTAATATACCCATGCTGGGATGCTTGATTACTTTCTGATCACTTTCTAATTCAGATACTGCAAAAAACTGAAGAGCTTAGTCAAGATTAAGAACCATCTATGCAATCTACCAACTTTGCTTCTGGAGCATTTGAAGTTTCAAAGGTGGGACTGAGGGGACCAAAGTTTTACCACCCCAAAATATTCCTTTTGGGATACTGAGTTAAGCTGGTTACTAGGAAACAAAAGACTCAGAAAGAACTTTGACATCTCCCCTTTTACTTGCCTAAAAGAATTCAGAGAGAAAAACCTGCTTAAAAGAAGGGACATTAATATCATAATACAGTGGTACCTCGAGATACGAGTGCCCTAACATACAAGATTTTTGAGATACGAGCCGTCGAGCAAACGATTTTTGCTTTGAAATACGAGCAACAGTTGAGATACGAGTAATACGTGGATCAACCGGCTGCACACGAGCCACCAGTTTACCGCAACTTAAACGTCTCATAGTTTCCCACGCCACAAGGTTACGGAACGAATTAAACTCGTATCTTGAGGTACCGCTGTATAAACAAAATGTGTCAGGGAGAAATCTAGCAAAAAACGGTTTCCTTTAGACCCATTGTTTATGGGTGGCTCAGTAAGAATTTGTTTATCACGTTTACTCTTTCTCTTGAGATAAGTAGAGAGAAAATAAGATCAAGTATGGCCAAGACCGGTTTGCTCAGTGGATAGAGCATCAGCCTGTGGACTGAAAGGTCCCAGGTTCGATTCAGGTCAAGGGCATGAACCTTGGTTGCAGGCACATCCCCAGTGAAGGGTGTGCAGAAGGCAGCTGATTGATGTTTCTCTCATCAATTGTTTCTAGCTCTCTGTCCCTATCCCTTCCTCTCTGTAAAAAATCAATAAAATATATTAAAAAAAAAAAAAAAGATCAAGAACGGGCAGTTCTTTGACAGGAACACTGTAAGATTTACTACTTTTGATTGGCTAAAGCAATAGTCCAGAAAGTTCATGCATATGTAGGATTCCGATGCCTGCGGGTTGATTCAAAGCTCCAATATATATTCCGGAATGTAAGCACTCTTTTGTTAATTGGCCCACAACTATTAACTGTCAATTACTCCTGTTTCTTCTCACTCCCAAACAGCTCTATTTAGACCATCTGAAATTTTTTGTGCTCAATGGCAACTAAATTCTTTCAAATTGGGTTAAACCAAGGTGGACATATATCATCAAGATACAGCATGAATTGAAATAGACAGTAAAATTTAATTTCATATTACCACCTCTACATTTTCTCCTTAAAGAAAAACTGTAGAAAAGGAAAAAGACAATTTTAAATAAACTTACTTGCGTTTACTTCAAGTCTTTTTCTAGTAAAAAGGTTACTCAGTGAGATCTATGAACAAGCCACATCCGAAAAGTAGGAAAAGAGTCTAGAAAAGCCAATAGTCTACCTAAAACAAGATTCCTCACTCAACCATTACAGGCATAAATTCCTCCTTCCTATCAGCTTCCCTTGCTACAAAAAAGGTCAGTCTAATAGGATACTAGAATAGCTTACATTTTAAAACAGCTAGCTTTTAATTGGCATTTATTTTTATTTTTTATTAATGTATTACATGTGTACACATCTTCCCATTGCTCCCCCTCCCATTTCCATGGATGCCCTATCCCCCCAATGTCTTGTGTCCACTGGTTATGCTTATTTGCATGCATAAAAGTCCTTCAGTTGACCTCTTATCTACCCCACCACTCCCTAACCTTCCCACTGAAGTTTTAACAGTCTGTTTGATGTTTTACTGCCTCTGAATCTTTTTGTTCATCAGTTTATAATGTTCTTTATTATCAGTGAGATCATGTGGTATTTTGCTTTCATTGACTGGCTATTTCACTTAGCATAATGCTCTCCAGATCCATCCAGGTTTCTGCAAATGGTAAGAATGCCTTCTTTTTGTGGCAGCATAGTATTCCATTATGCAGATGTACCAGTTTTCTGAACCAGTCAACTGCTGACGAGCATCTATACTGTATCCAAATCTTAGCTATTGTAAACTGTGCTGCTGTGAACATAGGGGTGCATATATCCTTTCTGATTGGTGTTTCTAGTTTCTTAGGATATATTCCTAGAAGTGGGATTACTCGGTCAAATGGGAGTTCCATTTTTAGCTTTTTGAGGAAACTCCATACTATTCTCCACAGTAGCTGCACCAGTCTGCATTCCAACCAGCAGTGCACGAGGGTTCCTTTTTCTCTGCATCCTCACCAACACTTGCCGTTTGCTGATTTGTTGATGATTGTCATTCTGACAGATGTGAGACGGTATTCTTTTAATTTACATCTCTCAAATAATTAATGGTTTTGACCATGTTTTCATGTGTCTCTTGGCCTTCCTTCAATCTTCTTTCAAAAAGATTCTATTTAAGTCCATTACCAATTTTTTTATTGGATCATTTATCTTCCTTTTACTCAGTGGTATACCTGTAGATGTTGGAGATTAAACCTTTATCAGTGATAACATTTGCAAATATGTTGACCCATACAGTGAGTGGGCTTTCTTATTGTTTTGTTGATGGTTTCTTTTGCTGTGTAAAAACTTTTTATCTTTATGTAGTCCCATTTGTTTTTCTCTTTAGCTTCCATTGCACAAAGAGCAGTATCAGTGAAGAAGTTCCTTTGGCATATGTCTGAGATTTTGCTACCTGTGGATTCCTCTAGTACTTTTATGGTTTCCCATCTTATGTTTAAGTCCTGTGTCCATTTGTTTATTTTTGTGCGTGATGTAAGTTGGTGCTCTAGTTTCATTTTTTGTTATGTTATCTGCCCAATTGTCCCAACACCACTTATTGAAGAGACTGTTTTGACTTCATTGTATGTTCATTTGTCAAATATTAATTAAGCATAGTAGTTTGGTTCGATATCTGGATTCTCTATCTATTCCATTGGTCTATATGTCTGTTCTTATGCCAGTACCAGGTTGTTTTGATAGCAGTGGTTTTGTCATACAGCTTGATATCTGGTATTGAGATCAAACCTACTTAATTATTCTTTCTCAGCATTGCTGTGGTTATTCGGGGTCTTTTTTGTTCCAGATTTATCTTTGGAGAGTTCTTTCTAGGTCTGTGAAATAGGTCATTGGTATTTTAATGGGGAGTGCATTGAATCTATATATTGCTTTGGGTAGTATGGACATGTTGATTCTCCCAATCCATGAGCATTGTATGCTCTTCCATCTGTTTACACCTTCCTCTCTCTTTTTTCAGTGTCCTGCAGTTTTCTGCGTATGTCTCTTACCTCCTTAAGTTTATTCCTAGAGATCTTAATTTTTTTGGTGCAAGGGTAAATGGGATTTCTTTTTTGGTCTCTTTTTCTGTAAGTTCACTATCAGTGTATAGGAATGCCATAGATTTCTTAGCATTAATTTTGTATCCTGCTACATTGCCGAATTCATCTATTAAGTCTATTAGTTTTTTTATGGAGTCTTCCAGGTTTTTTATGTACAGTATCAGGTCATCTGCAAACAAGGACAGCTTTACTTCTTTTCCGATTTGAATGCCTTTTATTTCTTCTTGTCTAAGTGCAATGGCTAATACTTCCAGTACTATGTTCAAACAGGAGTGGTGAGAGTGGGCATCCCTATCTTGTTCCTGTTCTTAGAGGAAATGGTTTTAGTTTTTGCCCATTGAGTATGAGGTTAGCTGTGGATTTATCATATATGGCTTTTATGATGTTGAGATCTGAGCCTTCTATTCCCACCTTGTTGAGGGTTTTTATCAAGAAAGGGTATTAGATTTTTGACAAATGCTTTTTCTGTTTCAACTGATGTGACTACGTGATTTTTCTCTCAATTGCTTACGTGATATATCATGTTTATTGATTTGCAGATAATGTACCATCCTTGCATTCCTGGGATAAATCCTACTTGTCCATGGTGTACGATTTTTCTGATGTACTGCTGGATCCGATTTGCTAGAATTTTGTTAAGGATTTTGGCATCTATGTTCACGAGAGATATTGGCCTATAATTCTCTTTCATTGTGTTGTCTTTATCTGGTTTTGGTAATTAGGGTGATACTGGCTTCATAGAAGGTGCTTGAAGTGTTCCTCGTAAATTTTTTGGAATAGTCTGAGAATAGATTTTATTTCTTCCTTTAAATTTTGATAAAACTCCCCTGTGTAGCCATCTAGCCAAAGGCTTTTGTTTGCTGGAAGCTTTTTGATGACTGCTTCAATTTCTTCCATAATTATTGGTCTATTGAGATGTTTAGATTCTTATTGAGTTTTAGAAGAAATTTTTCTAGGAATATGTCCATTTCCTCCAGATTGTCCAGTTTGTTGAAATAGAATTATTCATAGTATTTTTTAACAATCTTTTATATTTTGGTCGGGTCTACTGTTATTTCTCCTTTCATTTCTGATTTTATTTGGGTCTTCTCTCTTTGCTTCTTGGTGAGCCTAGCTAGAGGTTCATCAACCTTGTTTATCCTTTCAAAGAACCAGCTCTTGATTTTGTTGATCCTTTTGTATTGTTTCTTTGATCTATCATTTATCTCTGCTCTGATCTTTACTATTTCCTTCCTTCTGCTTATACTGGGCTTTTCTTGTTGCTCTTTAACTGTGTTGGTTAGGCAATTTATTACCACTGTTTCTTGTTTTTTATGCAGTAGGCTCATAGAACTATGAACTTACATCTCAAGACTGTTTTCACTGTGTCCCATATTGACATGATTTTTATTTCTTCCTTGATCTCTCTGGTAATCCAGTCATTGTTTAATAGCATGCTGTTTAGTCTCCATGTGTTTGATTTCTTTGGATTGTTTTATAGTAACTGATTTCCAGTTTTATGCCACTGTGATCTGAGAATATGCTTGATATGATTTCTATCTTCTTGAATTTGAAGAGACTTTGCCTATGACCCAACATGTGGTCTATCTTTGAAAATGACCCAGGTGCACTTGAAAAGAATGTATATTCTGTGGCTTTGGGGTTACATATTCTGAAGATGTCAATTAATTCCATCTAGTCTAGAGTCATTTAGGATTGATGTTTCTTTGCTGATATTTTGTTTAGAGGATTTGTTCATCGCTTCTCGGCCTTTTGGCTAAGATCAAGTGTAGAGGATTTGTTCAATGGTGATAGTGGGGTATTAAGGCCTCCTACTATGACTGTATTGCTGTCAATCTCTCCTTTGATATCCTCCAAGAGTTTTATGTATTTGGGTACTCCTGTATTGGGTGCATATGTTTACCAGTTATTTCTTCTTGTTCAATTGCTCTCTTTAGTATTATTTAGTGGCCTTCCTTATCTCTTATGTCCTTCACTTTGAAATCTAATTTGTCAGATGTAAGTATTGCTATCCCACTTTTTGTTTCATTTCCATTTGCCTGAAAAACCACTTTCCAACCCTCCACCCTGTCGGTGTGCATCTTTTTTTCTGAAGTGGATTTCATGTAGACAGCAGATATATGGGTCATGTTTTGTTATCCAATCCATTACCCTATATCTTGATTGGAGCATTTAATAAATTTACATTTAAAATTATTGATAGATACTTGACGCCATTTTTATTTACCCATGATCCTTCTTCGCTTCTGATTTTCCTTTTTTTTTTCTTTACAGCAGATCGTTTAGCATTTCTTGCATTGCTGGTTTGGTGGTAATAAATTCCCTTAGTCTTTTTTTGTCTGTGAAGCTCCTGATTTCACCTTCAGTTTTGATTGATAGTCTTGCTGAGAACAGTATTCTTGGACTCAGACCCTTCCTTTGCATGACTTTGTATATTTCATTCCCTTCCCTTCTGGACTGATGAGTTTCTGTTGAGAAACCAGTCGCTAGTATGATGGAGGTTCTTTTATAGGTAACTTTCTGTCTTTCTCTGGCCACTTTTAAGATTCTTACTTTGTTGTTGGTGTTTGCCAATTTAATTATAATGTGCCTTAGCGTAGATCTTTTGGGGTTTATTTTGCTTTGGACTCTGTGAACTTCTTGGAATTGTGTGAGTTTTTTCTTCCCTATAGAAGGAAAGTTTTCTGTCATTATTTTTTTAAAGTTTTTCTATTCCTTGCTAGGTTTCCTCTCTTTCTGGAACCCCTATTATGCAGATGTTTTGTTTTGTGTTATCTCAACATTCTCTTAGGCGCTCCTCTTGCTTTTTAATTTTTTTTCTAGACGCTTCTGTACTTGGGTATTTTTTCTTACCTTTTCTTCTGGCTCACTGATGCAGTCTTCTGCTTCTTCTAGTCTACTTTTGATGCTTTCTATTGAGTTCTTTACAGCAGCAATATCATTTTTCATTTCTTCTTGGTTCTTTTTCATTTCCTCTTGATTCTTTTTCATATTGTTGAATTTGTCTTCCATTCTTTTCAGCCATCTTATGACCATTTATCTGAATTTTTTTCTCTGGCAAATTGCTTGCCTCCGTTTTGTTTATTTCCTTTTCTGTTGATGCCTACTTTTCTTTCATATGCGCACTGTTTCTTTGCCTACCCATGGTCTCTCTTCTCTGGGTGTCTGTAGTTCTCTCTCTCCTGCATTGATTTAAAGGCACAAAAACAACACAACCAGGTACAACACACAAGACACTGAACAGAAATGTATTCACATTTTTTTAATATATTTTATTGATTTTTTTACAGAAAGGAAGGGAGATAGAAAATCAGAAACATCAATGAGAGAGAGACATCAATCAGCCGCCTCCTGCACGCCCCACAGTGGAGATGTGCCCGAAAGCAAGGTATATGCCCCTGAACGGAATCGAATCTGGGACCTTTCAGTCCACAAGCCAACGCTCTCTCCATTGAGCCAAACCGGTCTCAGCTATTCACAATTATTAATAGCCCCAAGTAAAAGTGACCATTATAGAAAGACAAATTAGGGAACAGGAGAAAGAGAAGAAGAAAAAGAAAAAAAAAAAGAAAAGAAAGCAGTGCCAATATAAAATTGGGAGGAGAAAAAAGAAAAATGAGAGAGAAAAGAAAAAGAGTAAGAGAAGAGGAACAAATTATATATGTGTGTGTGTGTGTGTGTATATATATATATACATATATATATATATATATATATATGGAGAAAACTACAATAAAACAGCACTAATCCCAACAAATACAAGCAACAAGTACTTGGAGATTAATGCAAACTACAAACAACAACTAATATCAAGGGAGGCAAGGAAAAGCAGAAGTAAAAAAACAAAAAAAAAAGAATGTGAAAAGCAAAACAATCTCACATACCAATATAAAAAAATCGATATAATCAACATTCAAGCAAACAACAAAAGGACAGAGAGAAAAACAATTTTTTGGATAGTGAAGACAGAGATGAGAGAGGTGTATATGGACTTGAAATAGGGGATTGGAAATTAGATATATAAATGAGGTGAAATTTTAACAGGGGGTAAAGAGAAAGAATAAGAAAAATCTAAAGTAGGAAAAGGGTAAGAGAAACAGGACACCAAAAAAGGGAAAAGTTAGGAAGAGAGTGATGGCATAAAGGTAAAGTTGAGATAGAGTAAAATGATGCTAAAGGAAAGATGAAATTAGAACAGAGTACTCTAATCCCAAAGTAAAGAGAAAATAAAATGACTTTTTTTTTCAAAAAGGTAAAATAATAGTAATAATACTGATTGAAAAATGTAATAATTAAAAAGGTAAAATCAAGTGAAGAAAAAAGAAAAAAAATAGTTTCTAAAGTAAAAGATGAAAAAAAATTCAAAAATATAAAATAAAAAATAGAATGTGCAGTAGAGAAGGTTACTCACTTCCTCTGTTTGGCATGCCTGTTTCCCAGTCGTGACAATATTGCAGTTCTGTGTTCCACTAGTTTTTAAGCTGGCGGTGTGTCAATCTTTTTTCTTTTATGATTACACTAGTCAATTTGTGAGTCCGCCCCTAGGTGGCAGTGTTTCAGGATTGACATCCGAGACTATAGGTCCTCTCTAGCCTGTGCTTAGATCCTGCTTTCCCTGTGGCACTCAATACCGGTTTGTGGGAGTGGGCTGCCCTAGAGCTGGTTCTCCAATGGCCACTCCCCACTCTGATCCCCAGGCTCCAGAAAAACAACTTTCCCCTGCAGTCTCCCAGGGTGTTTCCAACTGGGTGATCCTTTGTATTGGGCTTAGCAATCAGAGGCAAGGATCTGAAGAGTGAAAAGCACAAGTCTGTGCAGTCCCCTTTCCCCACTCCTGTCTAAGCAGCCAGCATACTTTAATAACTCCCAGGCTTTTCTTCTGTGTCAAAATGGGTTGCTTTCTAGAGATCCCTTCTGTTAACAGTTCTAAGGGCCCTCTTCCACATTCATGGATCACGTCCTGCCCAACAGCCACAGATTTCTCTAGGTTCAGAGTTCCCCTGGACCTCCGTTCCCAGTGTGCATGCCTTTCTGTTCTACGGGACCAGACACCTCACCTTATCCCAGGTGAAATCTGACTTTCTGTGTGGAATGTGGAGCTTCTCTGAATCCGAGTGTTTGCACCAATTAGGGACCGGTGTTCTGGGGTTCAGAGCTGTTCAGTGGATGTTACAGCTGTATATTTTCAGGCTTCTGTAAACATCCATTTTCCCCTTCAAGATGGCGTGGTCTCCACATCTGAACTGGGAGCTCAGGCAAGGAACCAAGCAGCAGTGGGGGCTGCCTGGTCAGGGGAGCCCCATCCTGCAGTCTCCCACCTTCTCCTGGAGTACAGTATTCCTTAAATCGCCAATAAATACTCCCTGTGCAACCCTCAGCTGTTCTCTCTGTCTGCTCAGGGACAAGTCTCGGAACATACCCCTCTATTCTGCCGCCATTTTTTTTCCTAGTCACCTATATCGTCAAATCATTTTTTAAAGTGCTTTACACCTTTCAACTTATTGATAATTAACAGATAATTCATTTATCTAGTCTAACAAAAATTCAGTGAGATTATAGCCTTCCCATCATCCTGAAAGCTGATGTCCAGCGCCCTCAACAGGAGCCCAGCACATGGACGAATAACAGGCTAGGAATCTAATTGGCATTTCAAACCTAATAAATAAAATAGGGGCTACAAAATACCTTCCCTCCCACTTTCTAAGTTCTCCTAGCTGGGCTAATAATCAAGTTAACAGAAAGATTAACAGAAAGTCAAATTTTTAATATGTATGCACAAGGAATTCACATAAGCATGAAAGTTCCAAAGACAGTGAGGCAAAATTGGGTGTATATGACATTTTAGACAAAGGAGAAAAGGAGGGAATGGGATCTTAGATTTCAAACACAAGAATGGGCCATTTACAGGTAACTGAGGAAGAGTGGAACATACATGCCAGATAAATTTTTGCTAAGCATCCAAGAAACAATGAGATGCTGTGAGGGGCAGCTAGTTAATGAGCTCCAGCTTGACACCCTCTTATCCACCACACTCAATTCATATTGGGTTAAGGTGGAGAGTTCCACCTGAAACTCTCAGGCAAGAAAGGGGAAGAGAGTCCAAGCTTCTTTCTGAGTCTTGTTTCTTAATAATCACTTTAAAATCAATATCCTAAGAGGCAGCTTTAGGTAGGCAAAATTTTGGTCCCCTTCAAAACCAACCCTGATCTCCCCAAACCTGCTAGCTCTGTAATCTTGCTCATTTCAGTAAATGGCAACTCCATCCCTCAGGTTAATGACTTTAAAATCATCCTTAACTTCTTTTTTCTCTCTCTACTCCCAGTTCATAAGTAAATTCTGTCTTCAAAATGTATTCACAATGTAAGCATTTCTCCCTATATTAATCCAACTACCCATCTCCAAACTGCATTAGCTTTTTTAAAGTTTTCTTGCTTCTGATGCCAGAGAGGTAAGTCCCTAGGGGAGACTTGAGCCCGAGCCAAGAGGGTTCTTGGCTTCATGAAGGAAAGATTTCAAGGTTCAAGCCAGACAAGAGTTTAAAACCAGAGCAGGTTTATTGAGCTGATAGGATAAGTAAAAAAAAGCTACTTCAGAGAGTAACGGTATCTCCTCACAAGAGGAGGAAAAAACCCCAAATGTTTCTAGAAGTTGAGCCTGTAGCCATTTTTAGTTTCTATGGAAAATCACTGGTATGGGGAAATAGAGAACAGGCAGAAACATTGGGGTTAACTTTTAAGTTTTTATAAAAAATATGTTTAGCCCTAGCTGGTTTGGCCCATCATCCTGTGGACTGAAGAGTCCCAGGTTTGATTCCAGTCAAGGGCATGTACCTTGGTTGCAGGAACATCCCTAGTGGGGATGTGTGCAGGAGACAGCTGATCGATGTTTTTCTCCCATTGATATTTCTAACTCTCTATCCCTCTCCCTTCCTCTCTGTAATACACACACACACACACACACACACACAGTGGTACCTCGAGATGCAAGTGCCCTAACATACAAGATTTTTGAGATACAAGCTGTCGAGCGAGTGATTTTTGCTTTGAAATACGAGCAACAGTTGAGATACGAGTAATCTCGCGGATGGCCGGCTGCACACGACCCACCAGTTTACCTCGACTCGAGCGTCTCATAGTTTCCCACGCCTCAAGGTTATGGAACAAATTAAACTCTTATCTCGAGGTACCACTGTATGTATGTATGTATGTGTGTGTGTGTGTGTGTGTGTGTGTGTTTATATATAGATATATATATATTAATGTCTATATATTTTTAATTTTTTTATTTTTTTATTTCAGAGAGGAAGGGATATGGAGAGACAGAAACAGCAATGATGAGAATCATTCATCAGATGCCTCCTGCATACTCACTACAGTGTGCCGAGCCCACACGGGGCCTGTGCCCTTGACTGGAATCAAATGTGGACCTGCAGGCCAACACTCATTTTCTTTTATTTAAATTAACTTATATAGTTATGCCCCTCTTCTATTCCACCTTTGCTCCTCTAGCTCCTAGCCTCCTCCTTTTGTCTTTGCTCAAATGTCAGTTCTCATTTTTCAAACTGCAATTCCCAACCCCCAGAGTTCTCTTTTCTTGCTTAAATTTTCTTCACAGGACATGTTACCAACAAACACTCTATACATTTTAATTATTTATCATGTAAAATATAAGCTATAAGTAGGAAGGGATTTGTATTTGTTCATTAATATATTCCCAGTGCCTAAGATAACTATTATATACATAGCACAGCAACATAATGGACACTAATAATAATAATAATAATAATAATAATAATAATAGTGTGGATGATTTCCAAAAATAGCCCCCAATGAATCACATCTCCCAACTGGTTCTGTGACATAAGCTAATCAATAGGATACAACTGTTTAAAAGTTTTAACTTCCACCCTGTCCAGTTTTGCGCAGTGGACAGAGCGTTAGCCTGCAGACTCAAGGGTCCCAGGTTCAATCCAGTCAAGGGCATGTACCTTGGTTGGGGGCAGATCCCCAGTAGGGGGTGTGAAGTAATCAGCTGATTGCTGTTTCTCTCTCATGGATGTTTCTAACTCTCCATCCCACTCCCTTCCTCTGTAAAAAATCAATTAAAATATATATATATTTTTAAAAGTTTTAACTTCCAAGGGGGAAAGTCTTTTATAAAAGGCCATTGACAGCAAGAAAGACTGACTACCAGCAGCATGGCTGAGTGAAGAGACATGTCTACAGTCCTGGCAAGTAGGGGGGAGAGGGTGGAATGTAAATCATTCTGAAAGAATTTACATTAGCTATAGACAGAGGAGGTGGGAGAAACTGAACTGAAACAGGGCCAGCTGTAGGAGACACACAGAGTCAGCAAGAAAGAAGTGTCAGCTCCTATGGATTAGCTGAGGGCAGTGGATTGGAAAAGTTCACGTTCATGTGTAAACAAAAATTGGAGGCTGCCTAGATCGGTTTGAGCATTGACCTGCGGACTGGAAGGTCCGGGTTCGATTCCGGTCGAGGGCATGTATCCTGGTTGCGAGCGCATCCCCAGTGGGGGGTGTGCAGGAGGCGGCTGATTGATGTTTCTAGCTCTCTATCCCTCTCTCTTCCACTCTGTGAGAAATCAATAATATATATATTTTTTAAAAAATCGGGAGGCTCCTGGAGTTCTATTTCATCTGGCTATTCTTCTTTGGGTAATTTTTAAAATAGCCACCTACAAATTAGGCCTAAATTCCAACAAATATACAGGAATGTAAGCATCCTTTTGTCAGAGATGATCCACAGCTATTAACAGGCCAACTGTTCTCTCTCATTCTCCTGCAGCTGTAATTTAATTCAGAACATCTCAGAATTTTTTTTTGTCGAATCATAGAACCAAAATGTCCCAATTCCAGGCCTGGCAGCTTCATTTTTATATTCCTCAAAGGCCCTAAAATCGGCTATTCTACTAGAGATCCCACAGAAAGGCTGTGTGGCTGTCACCCCACTAAATTTAACTTAAGGGGGGAAAAGAGATGTGGAGAGTCTTATTTGTTCACCTGAGCCCCAGCTTTTCAGGCATACATACCCTGAAAAAGCAACACACGTCTTCAGACTCTTTAGCCCCAGCTGACACTTGTCTACAGCTAAATGACAGACCACAAATGAAACCACCAGAAAAACCGCATCTCAGCCCACAGAATGGTAATAAACAAACAAAATAGCTATTGCTTTAACTCACTAAATTGTTTGGTGGTTTAGCCAAAACTGGTTTGGCTCAGTGGATAGAGCATCAGCCTGTAAACTGAAAGGTCCCAAGTTCAATTCCGGTCAAGGGCATGTACCTTGGTTGCGGACACATCCTCAGTGAGGGGTGCGCAGGAGGCAGCTGATCGATGTTTCTCTCTCATTGATGTTTCTAATTCTCTTCCCTCTCCCTTCCTCTCTGTAAAAAAATCAATAAAATATATCTTAAGTAAATTGTTCAGTGGTTCTTATGCATAGCATTAGATAAAACAAATGGCAAAGACTTAGAAAGTTTACTCTGTACCAGGCACATATATTAACCCACTTATTAGATATTCCTAATGACATAGGCAATATTATCTTTATTTTATAGATGAGGCAGGAGAAGCATAAGGATGTTGTGTGTCAATTAATAAACTGCTGGAGAGGAGCCAAGATGGCGGCATAGGTAAACACCTACACTGCTGCCTCGCACAACAATTTCAAAACTACAACTAAAAGACAGAACAGACATCATCCAGAACCACAGGAAAGCTGGCTGAGTGGAAGTTCTACAGCTAGAAGGAAAGAGAGGGGCTCAAAGACACCCAGAGGAACTGCAAAAAGCTGAGGTACGGAGA
>PVJN01044732.1:0-17200 GCA_004026805.1 Lasiurus borealis | reverse complement strand
AAATTGGCTTAATGGTATGTTCCTATGATTTTGGAATAATATTTATTACTAACTTCTTAATACCTAGAATCCATCAGATTTTTAAACTTTATTTTTACTGTTGAGTCTATTACAGATGTCCTCCTTTTCCCTCCCTTTGACCTCTTCCACCCAAACTCCATCCCTCTTCCCTCTGGCCATCACCACACTGTTGTCTGCATTATGCATATATGCTCTTTGGATAACCTCTTTACCTTTAACTATACTGCACATAATAGGCTTGCTTTAGAGCAGTGGTTCTCAACCTTCCTAATACCACAACCCTTTAATACAGTTCCTTATGTTGTGGTGACCCCCAACCATAAAATTATTTTCGGTGCTACTTCGTAATTGTAATTTTGCTACTGTTATGAGTCGTAATGTAAATATCTGATGTGCGAGATGTATTTTCATTGTTATAAATTGAACATAATTAAAGCATAGTGATAATCACAATTAGATATTGTGAAATATTCATTTCTAATTACAAATTTTGTCTTGAAGCATGGTGTAGTATGGGTAACAATCTTAATATAACAACAGTAAACTACATTACTACATTTTCCGATGGTTTTAGGCGACCCCTGTGAAAAGCTCTTTTGACCCCCAAAGGGGTCGCAACCCACAGGTTGAGAACCGCTGCTTTAGAGGGAACAAAAAAGTAAATAGTGATTATATAATTTCATTATATTTTAGTTTATTATTTATGAGGGACTGTAGAAATGTGATTAGCATCTACCTTAGTACATTATAAAAGAAATAGAATTAAGTCATTCTTAGAATTTTTGAATAAAAATAATTTAAAAATGAAATGTATATAATAGAATATTACCCATAAAAAGAATAAAATCTTGCCATTTGAGATAGCATGGACAGATCTAGAGAACATTATCCTAAGTGAAGTAAGTCAGAGAGCAAGAAGACAAATACCATACGAGTTCACTTATATGTGGAATCTTAAAAAAAATATAACAAAATAAATGAACAAATAAATAGATACAGAGAACAAATTGATGTTTGCCAAAGGCTAGAAGGTTGGGAGGGTAGGTGAAAAAGGTGAAAAGGATTAAGCAGTGCAAATTATCAGTTAAAAAATAGTCACAAGAATGTAAAGTACAGAATAGGGAATAAAGTCAATAACATTGTGATGACTATGTCAACATCATCAGATAGGTACTAGACTTAGGTAACCACTTCATAAATATATCTAATCACTATGTTGTAAACCAGAAATTAATATAATAGTGAATGTCAACTGAAAGTTAAAAATAAATTAAAAAATGACCATTGTACTTCATTATTTTCAATTCAGATACAACTTATTTCTTTCTCTTTCCTGATTGCTCCTGCTAGGATTTACAATATTATGTTAAACTAGTGGCCCAGTGCAAAAAATTTGTGCAGAGGGCGGGGGGTGTACTTCAGCTCAGATTATTCCCTCTCCAATTTGGGACATCCCTCTCACAATCTAGGACTGCTGGCTCCCAACTGCTGATCTGCCTACCTTCCTGATTGCCCCTAACCAATTCTGCCTGCCAGCCTGATCACCCCCTAACCACTCTCCTGCCAGCCTGATTGATGCCTAACTGCTCCCCTAACAGCCTGTTTGCCCCTAATGCCCTCCCTTGTGGACCGGGTAACCCCCAACGTCCCTCCCCTGCAGGCCTGGTCACCCCTAACTGTCCTCCCTTTCAGGTTTGGGTACCCCCCAACTGCCTTTTCCTGTAGGCCATCATATGGTGGCCATGTTGTATCCACATGGGACAGGATCTTTTGACCACCTCGGGGCAGCTATCTTGTGTGTTGGAGTGATGGTCAATCTGTATATTACTCTTTTATTAGATAGGATAGAGGCTGGTGCATGGGTCCAACTGGTTTGCTCTGAAGAGTGTCCTGGATCAGGGTAGGTATTCCCTTAGGGCAAGGGGTGGTCTGGGCGAGGGGCCTGTGGTGGTTTATAGACCCACCACATCTCCTGGCAACCCAAGCAGAGGCTCTGATATCTGGGATTTATTTATCTTCTACAATTGAAACTTTGTAACCTCAGGTAGAGCCAAGCCTTCTGCTCGCACATCATTGAATCTTTGTTGCCTTAAGTGGAGGCCTGGGCCCACCAGGGTCTGCAGAAAGCTTGGTTTCCTCCATCAACAGGGGCAACCCTGGCCTCTCTCCTGCTCTCTATGTGGCCATAGCCACCTTCGTTGGGTTAATTTGCATACTTGCTCTGATTGGCTGGTTGGTGTGGCTGGTGGGCGTGGCTTGTGGGTGTAACAAGGGTATGGGAAATTTGCATATTACTCTTTTATTAGATAGGATAGAGTGATGAGAGAGGGCATCCCTGTCTTCAGTTGTTCACCACTGAGTATGGTATTAGCTGAGAGTTTGTTATATGTGACCTCTATTATGTTAAGGTACTTTCTTTCTCTACCTATTTTATTGAGTGTTTTAATTATATATGGATATTATATCTTTTGCTTTTTCTGCATAGATGGTACCATCATATGATTTTTATTATTTATTTTGTTGGTGTGGTATATTACATAGATTGACTTGCATATATTGAACCATCTTTGTGCCTCTGGAACAAACCTCCAGGATTGTGATGTATTTATTTTTTTTTAGTATATTGTTGTATTTGATATGCTAGTATTTTGTTTAAGATTTTTGCATCTATATTCATCAGAGATATTTATCTGTCATGGTTTTGTGTGTACTATCCTTGCCTGGTGTTGATATCAGGTTTATGTTGGCTTCATAAAAGGTGTTCAGAAGTATTGCATCTTCTTCTAATTTTTTGAAGAGTTTGAGAAGGATAGGCATTAAATTTTCTTTGAATTTAAATAATCACCAATGATGCCATCTGAAACCATCTGGTCCTGGACTTTTAATTTTTGGGAGAGTTTTTTTTTCAAATCCTCACCTGAGGACATTTTTTTTTTTTTTTGAGGAGTAGGGGATGGAGATATATATATATATCTATATATATATGTATGTATGTATGTCTATATATATATCTCTATATATATGTCTATATCTATCTATATCTATGTATATCTATCTCTATCTATCTATCTATCTATCTATCTATCTATCTATCTATCTATCTATCTCCTTGCCTGATTTTGATATCAGGTTTATGTTGGCTTCATAAAAGGTGTTCAGAGGTATTGCATCTTCTAATTTTTTGAAGAGTTTGAGAAGGATAGGCATTATATATATTTAATATATATATTAAACCATTAATGTGAGAGAGAAACTTCAATCAGTTGCACCCCTCACGTGGCTCAACTGGGGCCAGGGATCATACCTGCAACCTAGTACAACCTAGGCATGTGCCCTGACCGGGAATTCAACCCAAGACCTTTCGGCATATGGGACCCTACTAATTGAGTCACACTGGCCATGGCAGGAGGTATTTTGTAAAATATATTTTTATTTTTTCAATTATAGTTTAAGTTCAATATTAGGTTGTATTAGTTTTAGGTGTATAGTATAGTGGTTAGATAATCATATACTTTATAAAATGTTCCTCCTGATATTTCTAGTATTCAAATAGCACCATAGTTAGTTATTGCAATACTAGAAGCCCAGTGCATGATTTTGTGCACTGCGGGGAGTGTCTATCAGCCTGACTTGTACCCTCTCCAATCTGGGACCCCTAGGTGGATGTCTGGTTGCCAGTTTAAATCAGCAGGTAGACATCCCTTTCACAATCTGGAACTACTGACTTCCAACTGCTTGCCTGTCTGCCTGCCTGCCTGATTGTTCCATAACCACTCCCCTGACAGCCTGATTGATGCCTAACTGATCCTCTGAAGGTCTGGTCCCCCACAACTGCCCTCCCCTGCTGGCCTGGTTGCCCCCAACTTTTCTCCTCTGTAGGCCCGGTTGCCCCTAATTGCCCTCCCCTTCAGGCCTGGTCGCCACTAACTGCCCTTCCCTGCTGGTCTGATTGCACACAACTATCCTCTCCTGTTGGTCATCTTGTGGTGGCCATATTTGACCATATGAAGTGACTATCTTGTGCAAGGGTGTGAGGGTCAATTTGCTTATTAGCTCTTTATTATATAGGATTATGGACTGTATTTCCTGTTCTATACTTTATGGTTGTGTCAATTTTCTCACTGTTGATTGGCCTAATTAGATTTTTCAGATCTTATTTGATTTAGTTTAGGAAGGTTACATATTTCTAGGAGCTTATCCATTTCTTCAAGGTTATTGAATTTGGAGATATATAGTTTTTCATAATATTCTTCTATGATTCTTTGTATTTCTTTGGTGTCTTCTCTTTCATTCCTGATTTTGATTATTTTAGTCTTTTCTCTTTTTTCTTTAGCGAGTCTGGCCATAGGCTTTTCCATTTTATTAAATAAACAAGAAACACAACATAAACTCAGAGACATAGACAACAGAGGCAAGGGAGGTGAGGATACTAAAAAGTAAAGTAGGTCAAATATATAGGGATGGAAGAAGATTTAAATTTTGGGCACACAATACAATGTATATATCATAGAATTGTATAAACCTATAAATATTTAACCAATTTCACTCCAATAAGTTTAATGAAAAATAAATTAAAAAAAAACTAGAAGACAATGTGACAAATTAAATCAGCATCTATACTAATAAAAGAATAATATGCTAATTAGACCAAGAGACCTACTGGACATGGTAGCAGGGCTGAGGCAGAGGTGGTTAGGGATGATCAGGCCAGGAGGGAAGGGCAGTTGGGGGCAGTTGGGGGCAAACAGGCCAACATGCAGAGTGGTTAGGGGCAATCAGGCAGGCAGGCAGGTGAGCGGTTGGGATCCAGCGGTCTCAAATTGTGAGAAGGATCCCAGATTGCAGAGGGTGCAGGCTGGGCTGAGGGACATCCCTTCCCATGCACAAATTACATGCACTGGGCCACTAGTTTAATATAAAAGTGCATAGTAAACAAAAGAGATTTGGAAATTTTTCTTGAAGAAAAGAAGTGTAACAAAACATATAGAACATATTTATATACACAAAATATATTAAAATAATTTGACGTTTGCAATGTCACTTACTGGACTAGGATTTGAATACGGTGATACCTTGAGATACGAGTTTAATTTGTTCTGTAACCTTGAGGCGTGGGAAACTATGAGACACTCAAGTCACAGTAAACTGGTGGGTCATGTGGAGCAGGCCGATCCACGCGATTACTCCTATCTCAAATGTTGCTTGTATTTCAAAGCAAAAATCGCTCTCTCGATGGCTCGTATCTCAAAAATCTCATATGTTAGGGCACTCGTATCTCGAGGTACCATTGTGTATACAACCTGATTTTGTTTTTAGCCCTTTAAAATAAACTAAAAATTATTGCAATTCCATAAAGATCACTAGTTTTGATTTTAAAAGGAGGATGGAGAAAATATTAAGAAAGAGATGAATTTAAATAATGTAACACTTTAAATTGAGATAACTTCTATTGAAGAATATCATTTTTCTAGTTTCCAGATAAACATTTTCAGATTTATTTTATTTCATTTTTGTTGTTGTTGTTTATTGAGGTATTTTATATGTGTGCTTATCCCCCAATTGTCCTTTCCCTGCCCCCCACTTATGCCCTCACCCTTCTGGTGTCTGTGTTTGACATAGGAAAAGCAGAATGAAATACAGAGGAAAGTGGAGGAAATACAATCAAACCATGTATCCACACTAACTATAGAAGAAGCATAAAAATTCTGTGTAGTCTATCTGCTACCTACAATGTGCACCGCACTGCAGTCAATGTAAGTTCATTGCAAAGCAGACCTCTCTGGTTCAGGGCAGGCCAGTGGATAATGCAGGTCTGGTCTACACTGCTTTGTGTTCAGGACAGAATGAGGAATGGTGCAGTGTGACCAGACTTCAGAGATGGCCTTTCCACAGTCAGTGGAGTTTCATTACATAGATATTTGTGCTCAGTGGCTGGGATGCTCTGATAACAATTAATTTGGCTTCAAGAGAAGGTATGTTTTCTCCAGAAGTATTCACAGAAGTGTTTGTTCCTCTAGTCCTTCATTTAGCAACAAAATACCAATAGACAGGGAAAATGGAAATCATGAAATTACTAATAATTTCCAGAGTAAGGTATTTGAGACGCTTGGGAGATTCTTAATATTTTGTTTCTTAAATAATGGCATTCACAGAAGGACTCTGTGCATTAACAAAGAATTATAAAATTATCCCAGATTTGGAATTTTTTCTTAAATAATAGGAAAGCAAGTATAATTAAGAGGGACAAGATAAAGTCATGTTTGTTTAATGTGTGTTTTAAGTTTCTAATCTGTTTAATTTTTGAAAGTGCAGTTATATTTATTTGAGTACTCTGCATTTACAACAGAAGAAAAAATAATTGTAAATGCATATCTTTGGGAGGAAATAAGAGCTCTCATGTTGTAGATTATATTATTCATTATACAAAATCATGGAAGATGCAGAGAGAATTTTATAAAGTTAAATAATATACAGTGTATGTGTTAAAAAGCAAAGTTCACTGAAGGAAAGTGAGTCATGTATGACTTCCCATTCTGTGCTCATTTATCTCCTTGGTCATATAGACAGATTTTGGAAATCTACTTTGACAACATAGTTGGTGGCAATTTTAAGCTTTATAGACTTTTGACAGATGGAATCATGAAATTATTAATTCAGTATTCTCAAACCCAAAATACTCCAGATGCAATATAATAAGGGTTTATGGCATAGTTTGGATTAGTTATGATATATATGAGTATTTTAATCCGTAGTGCACTTTGGATCTCAAAATTTTGTCATGGTCTATAATAAAAGGATCTAAATTAATTTGATGAAAGCATCATTTGCTTATATACAAATATGGGGAGGGTGTTTCTAATTGACATGGCAGATTCCACTTAGTGTAACTAAATTGTCACAGGAGACTTAATGCAATTATCTGGGCAATCTGGTTAGAACTAACTTATAATCAACAGATATTTATGGAGTGTCCACCAAGTGTCTAGCTTTATATTAGTTGCTGCGTATATGTTTAGCTCTCTGGAAATAGATCTGATGATGAGAATGGAGATGGGAGAAAGATGCAGAGGGCAAAATTCTCATCAAAAAAGAAGTGAGTTTCTAAATCTACAAAAAAATAATGAATTAGGAATTAAAAAATTTTATTTATTTTGTCTAATGATAATTCTAAAATGAAGCATTTGCTTAAACTAGATGTTTAATAAAGTCAGCTAACAAGATATCTATAATAATAAAAGTGTAATATGCTAATTAGACCAGATATATTTCCTGATGACCTTCTGGACAAAGCCAGGGCTGCAAGGGAAGCCTGGATCCCTGGTACCTGCTAGAGGATGGAGGAAATCCCCTGTCCTGAGTGCTAGAGGGAATCCGGCAGCTGGGGGAGGGAAGGCTTACTCTTGCACAAATTGTGTTTGTCGGGCCTCTAATTTAAAAACAATTGTTTAAGGAAGATTACAGCATTATATAGGCTCTTGAGTTATATTTAGAATGAGCAAATCAATTTGGCATGAGATACTCTAAAGAAATTAAAGAAAAGTTAAAAAAAATAAAATATGATATATTTTCTGATTTAGAAGGCCTAATGTTATTTTTATTTTTGATGTGCGTGGAGTAAGGGACAAAGAAAAACTCTGACAGTAAAATTATTTTCATTGTATACAAAGATTTTCTAAAAAATCAAATCTTTTATTTTTACTCTTTTATTCTTTGCAAACATTTTTAAATGTACAGTAAGAAAAACATTTTATATCATGACTCACTTATTGCAGTAGGTCTTGAGTTGAAGGTCTTGCTAAGGAATTACATCATGTGTTGTAATTTTCTCTATTCCATTTCATCTTATTTATTTATATTTATTTCATTTAAAAATACTGTAAGTTACTACAGGCTAAGGGACCCCACTGGGCTTCTAGATAAAAACAAATGAACTGCTTAATCTAAGAGCATAGTGAAACTCTCAAAAATACTATGGAATGAAGTAGGTCAGTTATAAAGGGATCTGCATTAGACAATTCATTTTTTTAAAGTTTTAAAATAGGAAAAATAGGGATCTTTGGTTTTAGAACTTAAGATAAAGTTACCTGGCCTTGCAGGATCCAGGGCATAGTAAAGTTGAAGACAGGGGATGCTGCTGATGTTGATAATATTTCATTGGCTAATGTTTAAAATGATGGGTTAATTTTGTGACAATCAATTATTATCTCCATTTAGGATCTGTAAACCTTTATGTGTATTTGGCATCAATATAAACTGTTATTTTAAAAAAGAAAAAAAAAGTATTGAAAAGAATGTGTACGTTGGGGACACCTGTTCAATAGTGCTGGGAAAGAGCCTTGCAAGCTGCTAGTAAGAGCTGCTCTGCTCCAGCACACCTTCCCAACCTCAGGTTCTTGCTCATGCAGAGCCTCGCTTTTCTTCAGACTTTAAAAAAATTGAAACTCAGAAAAGTGTTTTGAGCAGGTTTTTGATATTTGGAATTTCTTTCCTTCCTGGAGATATGAATGGATGTTTTGTATATGAATACTTCTTAGAGGATGACATAGGCTGCATAGATTATTCACAGGAAAGGTTCTTTTGAGTTTTTAAATCTTTGCTGTTTTCTATCTCTTTTTTATGGTTCTTTTGAAAAAACTCATGTATATTTCACACTGTGTTAACTTTTCTCTCTCTATGCATAAAATTTTCTCACTTGCAAACTTATTTCTCTCTATGCCTCTCATTTTCCCCTCCCTCAGGACTATCTTTCTTTGAAAGTATAATACTATTCTTTTTCTCTTTCATAAACAAAGATCCCAGTCTTCCTGAATCTATTATTATTATTTTAGTATGGACGTTAAGATTTCTAATTTAGTTCCTCTAGGTCTCTAACCTTCCTTTTTCATTCTCAAAATTCACTTTCTCTTTACTGGGTCCTGATTTATCTGCTAATTAACCTTCCATTATGCATAATTTTATTTCTAACAGCTTTCACTTCCTTATGGAGGGAAGAAGCTGTTTTCCTAGGTCTTCCAGTTATTCATGAAAATCTCCTGTTACACACACACTTGTGGCAAGCTGTGCTGGTAATATGGCCATTTTCACTTCATTTCTAGAAATTATCCCAATATTCCATTTTGTATTAGTAAAATCTACAAGCCTACCAGTTATTTTATTTATCTTGAATTCTAAATTAATTTTTCACTCTAAAATATTACATTATCCTAGTCACCTTAACTTATTTTTTATAGGTTTAATGATATATAAATTTGCTTTTTGATTGACCTGTTTTTGTTATACTGTTTTATTTTTTTAAATTAATATACTTTTTATTGTTGATAGTATTATAGATATCTTCCTTCCCCCCATTTTCTTGACGAAGTTTACACCCTTTCATGACTTAACAGAAATTCTTCATTATTTACTCAGTATCTCACACACACATACACACATATATACACACACACAGAAAACAATAGTATTTGTATTCTTTCTTGTTTTAACATTGCCTACCATATTCAGCTGATTGTATTTTTATACACACAGTTTAGTCAGTGTTTTGGTGCTATAAACTATCATCTACCTTTTTGAATTTCTTTGATTATTCAGGTAATAATTCACCTCTGACATATTTGCTATGTGGGCCACTCAATTCTGATTTTGATTCTGATATACTTTATTGTTCTCTGTAGGTTTATGACTTTTAATAAAAGCATCTCCAGTTACTATCTTTTTCATTTCTGTCTGATGTATTTTCATGTCTCATTTTGCATCCTTCCCCCCTGGAGATCTCACTGTTGTATTCCTTCTCTTTACTACCACTTTCTTCTTTGTGAAATTATAGAACAGAACTAAAAGTGCTTCTAGACAATATCCTGCTTCTCTTTCCTTTTAAATCTCAGTAGTTCCAGCAGTGAACTTGTTGTTTTTATTCTTTTTATTTTCTTCATTCTCTGATTTCCCTTCTGTTGAATAGACTTCATTTATTTTTTATATACAATTATTCTGAAATATGTTCTTTTTCACACATCTTCCTTAATATGTTATTTGCATACTTTCTTATTTTTAATTGTGTTTCATATACACATATCTTCCCATTGCCCCTCACCCCCCAGGCAAACTTTCAATATTATTAAATATACAAAAATGTATATTGGCGTTGTTATTTAGTAGCCAATGAGAGCTGGATTGGAATCCTGCCTCTACAAATTAAAATTATTAAGTTATTTTATTTTTATTTAATTTATTGGAGTCACATTGGTTAATAAAATTATATAGATTACAGCTCATCTGTATGTAGTATTTTGAGTTCAGCACCCCAAGTTAAGTTATGCTAAGTGAAATAAGCAGTAAAAGAAAAACAAATACCATATGATTTCACTCATGTGTAGAATAGAATAAACAAAATAAACTAACAACATAGAGAAAGATTCATAAATACTCAGTCTTTAATATATAAATTATTTGTCTTCTTAATTATGCTGTCTTTAAGTGAGATAATAATGAGGAGACAGAATAAAGGTAGATAGGAGTGGGACCATGACAGGAAGGAAAGTAAAACCCATGAACCCAACTAGGTAAAATTACTAAGATATCCTAATGGGGTGGAGAAGAAAGGATGAGTGCAAGAGACATGAACTTAAAAATGTATGGATATAGCTAAGACAGGCGACTTGCAGATAACCAATCAGGAGTTAGCAGGGCTGTCTCTATCCCCTAAATTCAAAGAGCAAGAGCTCCCGTTTGCTTTCTCTCTCTCCAACACAGTGCACAATAGATTCCTGCCATTCCTCTTGTGGAGACAAAACTGGGACTCAAAACACCCACATTTTTTTGGTTTTAACAACACCACTTTCATAAGTTGATGATAGTATATGATGATATACTATCATAAGTTGTATTATCAACTTTCATAAGTTGATGATAGTCTAGCATTAATTAGAATTTTAACAAGGTAAATTCTCTTTCATTGGTAATACTTTAACTCACTCATTTTATCTATATACTAGAGGATTGGCACATGAAATTTGTGCACAGGTGGGGCCCCTAGGCCTGGTTGTTCAGGGCAATCAGGTTCCCTACCTCTTCACCTCCCCTCCTCTTCCTTCCCTCGCTGCCATGTCCAGTGCCATCCACCCCTGGTTCTCCATTCTAGCCCAGATCCCAGCCTCAATCAGGCCATCAGGACCTGCCATTCCATTGTAATGGTCACTTAGGCTTTTATATATTCAATATAATAAAAGCCTAATATGTAAATAGACCAAATGGTGGAATGACCAGCAAACAACTGGTCACTATGATGCACATGGACCACCAGGGGGAAGATGCTTAATGCAAGAGCTGCCTCTAGCCCCCAGGCCCCAGACCAACCAAGGCAGATGCTGGCAGTGCGTCCTACACCCTCCCACCCCGACCCGATTGCCCGGCCTGTCACCCCATAGAGGGATGCAACCAGTGGCAGCAGCAGGGGGTGGGGCCTGCAAGTGTTAGCACAGGGGCCTCCAAATTACCCTGCTGGTTGCCCCACAGGTCAGCCCTGATCACCAGCATACCTAGGGAGACTATCTGTTCATGAATTTCATGCACCAGGCCTCTAGTATAGGTATAAAAATCTAAGATACCATTATGACTAAACAACCGGAATGACCAGAATGACTGGTCAACCAGTCACTATGATGTACACTGACCACCAGGGGGCAGATGCTCAATGTAGAAGCTGCTCTCTGGTGGTCAGTGCACTCCCATAGGGGGAGTGCTGATCAGCCGGCAACCTGATCACAGATGGCCAGCACAGCTGTGGCAACAGGAGCCTCTGCCGACTTCATGGCAGTGCTATTGCAGCAGTGGAAGGCACAATGGGCAGGATGAATGTAAATAGTCTGGTCTCGTCTTGGGCTCATCTCTGAACACCGGCCACTTGGAACACTGTGAGGATCAGGCCTAAACCAGCAGTTGGACATCCTCTGAGGGGTCCCAGATTGCAAGAGTGCTCAGGCCAAGCTGAGGGACACCTTGCCTTCCCCCTCTGTGCATGAATCCGTGCACCAGGCCTCTAGTGTTTAAATAAAAATTTACCTGTAAGATATTAAGGAAGTTAACATTCTTGAAAGGCAGAATGGGTATAAAATTATCCACATACTTTTATTTTGAAAATATTTTATAATTACTTAATAATTATTAATTAATAAAAATATGTAATACTTAAAAATTCAACTGTTTAAGAGAGAGGATGCTAAAATTTAAAGTAAGCCTGTATTTGTATCCCCGTTGCCTTAATGAGAGCAATAACCCTAAGCATTTTTTTTGTATCACATCAAAGATAGTCTATGTGTACATACATATTTATAGTCACTTCTATTTCTTATAAAACTAAGTATGTATGTATTTATGTATGTATGTATGTATGTATGTACACTGAGTGGCCAGATTATTATAATCTGAGAATGCGTAATAATCTACCCACTCAGTGTATATCCTACATATCCTATATAAATATACAAGCACACTGCTCATAACATCATTTTTTGTAATAGTAAATCTGGTAATCATTTAAATTTTTAGAAACAGGAAAGTACATAAATAAAACGTAAGGTATTTGTATTACAGGTACCATAAAACCATTATAAGAATGAAATAGATCTTACATAATGAAAAAGAAAAGGATAAAGCAGATACCACTATTGTAAAAGAAAACAAATTAGATAGATATATAGATGGGAGTACACACACACACACACACACACACACACACACACACACAGATCTCAATTAAATTATTATAAAATATCCCAAAGACAGTACCATCTAACTGATAACCTTTACCATCTGGATACAGTGGGAAATGATCTGAATTGGGCTTGGGATGTGGAATATCATCAGTTTTAATTTATGTATTACTTATGATCATTATGACTATTATAACATCTATAAGGACTACTATATTTTGAGCTTTTTCTCATGCTATTGGCTATCATTTTTTTAAAAAAATGATGCATCATTAAGTTCACACCTCTTTTCTGTACAATATTTCACTTTTTCCTTACTCTGCAATGATCCCTCATCCCTTATCATGATCAAGTACACAATTGGAGCTGATAATTACCTAATATTTCACTGTGAAAATAGAAACTGTCATACAGAAACATTTCAATCTTCTCAGGACTGAGTCTATGAAAATACCAACGTCTGCTTCTGTTTTTTTTCTTTCTTTCTTTTTTTACCATTTCAGTGCAAGAAGCAGCTCTTATTTTTTCAATGATCAGTCCCTTCCTCTGTGTGTGAACTGAATTCTCTCTCACCTTATCAAGAATTTTCACCTCTATTATCCTTTCTTGAGCCTTTATCAAACATCTCATCCTCTTAAGGACTTTCCCTGAAAAATACTGAACTCTTTCAAGATGACATGAATTTTCTTCATGAGAAAATTTTAGCTACCTCTAAAACATAGCTGGGAAAGAATGTAGCTGTCTCTCTGGATTTCTCATTTTCTCTCACCCCAACACTTTCCCTTTGCACTCTCTTAGTGGCTTTTGCTATGCCAATTCTTGTTGCTACACATAGCTCACAGAACTGAATTTTTCTAAAACAGCCATTCATAAGAGTTTCCTGTTGAGATGATAGGGTTGGGCCAGATAAGCCCACTTTCCCAAGTCAATGGCTGTCCCTTCTGTTGTCACATTGGTATTTGGCATATCTGAGAGGACACATCTCTCATGCTTCTCAGAATTTTTCAGGTTTAGACATGGTGTATTACCAACTATGACCTGCTTCAGTTCCCTCAAAAGTATTGTCCCCAAGTGGCAAATCCTGTGACTTTCAAAGTGATAAAATTTATTTAAGATGGTATATTTCTTTACTGGTGATTTTTCTATTCTTGTTTGACTTTCCCTACCCATTTTTGTATTTGCTTTCTTCAGATTCCATAGTTTGAAAGCACTATTTGACCTTAGCAATTCCATTCCGAGTGATTTCTTCTTATAGAAAACTGTTTCAAAGATCGGGAATCAATAGAACCCTCTATATCAGTCATGCTTCTTTGCTATATGATTGTAACTTCTAGTGGGACTTACTCATACTCTGATTATCTGAATTTCTTCATATATATATATTATAATTTCAGCCCTGGCTGGTGTGGCTTACTTGGTTCGGTGTCATCCCATATTCCTGAAAGACTGCCCAGTTCAATTCCTGGTCAGAGCATATGCCTGGGTTTCCAGCTTCATCGTCAGTAGGGGTGTACAGGAGACAGCTGATCACATGATGTTTCTCTATTTCCTTTTTTCCACTCTTGGTAAAAATCAATTAAAAATCTTTAGAAAAAAAACTGCCTTTTAAAAAAAGAAAGAAATTGAACTTGAGATTTCTTCAAACCCTATTTTTTTCTAAAAGTTAATATATATTTGCTTTTTTATACTAGATTGCTTCCAGGAACAAAAAGGTGATTCAGAACTAATTGGTCATGATGTTTCCACCACTAGCAATGCATTAGCATAAATTTAAACACAAATCTGAGAACATACCAGTTTATATAAATCTTTGGAAAAACTATTTATTCACATAGAGATTAAGTGAAAAAGAACAATTTTCTATGTGAGTTTTTTATTTTGAAAGAAACAAATTATTTCCATTTTTTACTTACATTCAGTGTGCTACTTTTACAGAAATTTTAGTTCCAACCACTTTATTTCAATATAACAAGGTAATGGGCCCTGTCTGTACCATTTGTTAAAATCAAAATTGTCTGGATGTCTGGATATAAAGTCTAGCCTCTAGATTTCACAGTAGGAAATCACTCTGGGTTTCAATTTTGCTTTAATTTTTACTTCTAATGGTACCTCTACTTTTCTGCATATTTGAATATTCATTTTTAAAATGTTAATTGTTGGAGCTTTTCTAAGCATTTGTAGCCATACGTGTTTTAATATGGAATTCTCTAAATAACTCAAATTAAAGTCCCCATAACCTCTCTATTCTATTTTAATCTAAGATTCAACCTCAAACACTAGAAAAGTGATAATCCTATATAATAAAGAGGTAATATGCAAATTCACCATCACACTCTCACAAGATGGCTGCCTATGACCAAGCCAGCAGGTGGTTAGTGAGGGACGACCAAACAACTGAACAAGCAGGCTGTGTGGGGTGACCTGGATGGCAGTGGCAGTGAGGGGCATTTAAGGGTGACCAGGCCAGCAAGGGGGGCAGTTAGGGGTGATCAGGTTGGTATGCAGAGGCAGTGAGGAGTAATCAGGCTCATGGGGGTGGGGGATAGTTAGGGGCAACCAGGCAGGAAGGCAGGTAAGAGATTAGGAATCAGTGATCCAAGATTTTGAGAAGAATGACCAACTGTCATTTTAGGCCCAGTCACTGAGATCTGGCTTAAACTGGCAATCAGACATTCCCTGAGGGGTCCCCAGTTGGAGAGAGTGCAGATGGGGCTGAGGGGACAGCCTCCCCATGCACAAATTTCATGCATCGGGCCTCTAGTGTATTTTATAAAAATATGTATCTTTATTGTTGAAAGTATTACAGATGCCTCCTTTATTCCTCCATTGAACCCTTTCCACCCTACTTCTGCCCCCTCCTTCACTGTTGTACTACTATCTATGTGCATGGGTTTATGCACATATGCATATCATTAATGACCATCTTTTTGTCAAAACATGTATTTGAACTTAAAAATCTCTCTCATCTTCTTAAAGGTAAATCCCTGTTATTATGAATTTTGTTGGAAAACAAACACCCAAAAGCAATCAAACAAAAAATACTCATGACTTTCCTAATATGGCTGATAGTCAAATCTCAATTTTATTTAGAAAAATCTTTTATATAGAATTATTTTCATCTTATTTGTTAATATTCATCTGGGAAATAGTTTTTATATTTGTATATATATATATATATGTATATATATATATATATATATATATATATATATATATATATATATAGAGAGAGAGAGAGAGAGAGAGAGAGAGAGAGAGAGAGAGAGAGAAAGAGAGAGAGAAAATAACCTCAATGTGAGAGAGACATCCAACAGTTTCCTTTCATACTCACCCAACCAGGAATCAAACCTGTAACCGTTTCTGGAGCACAGGACAACGCTCCAACTACTGAGCCTCTGGGCCAGGACTATCTAGCATGTTTAGGCCTAACATATTTTCGTCCCCTGTATTGTGTCTGGAGGTAGTTGCTCCATTCTCTTAGACTGAAATAAATATAAATACAAATTTAATATATTTGCTATTTTTTCAGAACTTTCTAGAAATAATATATACTTGTGTACTCAGCAAATGATATTTTAATAACATTTGTATTTATTGAACACCATTTTTATATTCTAAATGTACCTTGTGTCTTTAGCAGGAAACAACAAATAAATAATACAATATGGTAGTCTACTTACTTTAGGTTTCAGAAAATGTATGACCAATTCTATTGCCTCAGTGTTTTTTTTCTGTTCAACTTGGCTGTCTAATCTATTCTTCTCCCTTTAGTAATTCTTATTACTAATAAGAATTAATATGCATAATTGTAAACGTCTTCATTTCTAACATAAGCTTAGAGTCTTAAAATAGGAAAGGGAACTTTTAACAAAATTGGTAAAAACAATACTACCTAAAGTCTATGTCCATTCTGTACTACTTATTAAATATCTCAAAATATCTGAGATATAAATATATCTGAATATGTGGAAATATAACTATATTTAAAATATAAGTTACCTTTATGAAGATAGCATTGTTTTATAAATTGTTTAAGAGTATTAAGTGGCTATGAAAAAATAAAACTAAATAATTTACTTAAGTATAAATGGATTGTTGTTTAATATAATACATTTAGCTTTGTTAACTTTGCTAAATGCTATATCTCTCTGACATGCCCCACAATTCAGCAATCATGTAAATATTTAAATAGAAGGAACTTAAGTGTCATATTTTCAAGCCTGAGATTTTACCCAAACATTACATCATTGCCAGGGCCCATGATACCAGTTTCTCATACAATAAAACAACAACAACAAAATGCATAAAAGAACTTTCAGGGGTTGCCTAAACAAGCTCCAAAAAATTTAGAAATGAGTTATAAAAGAATACATTTTTTCAATAACAACAAAAGCCCAGAAGACAACCAGAATTAGACTAATTCCTTCAATAACATGCTGCTGTCTTCTTTTGCCCTTTCTGCATCTATCATGCTG
>PVJN01044731.1:0-17216 GCA_004026805.1 Lasiurus borealis | reverse complement strand
TACCAGGGATTGACCTGCAATCTGGGCATCTACCCTGACTAGGAATCGAACTGTGGCTTCTGGTTTATAGGTCGACACTCAACCACTGAGCCACACTGGCCACACATGGCTGCACCATTTTACATTCCATGAGCAATGTAGAGGGCAGGGCATGGGGGAGGGGGCTAGCTCCAATTTCTCCACATCCTCATCTTTTTTTAATTATTATTATAAAGGCATCCTAATAGGTGTGAAGAGGTATTTCATTGTGGTTTTGATTTTCATTTCCCTAATGACTAATGGTTTGTGCGTATTTTCATGTGCTTATTTATTGGCTGCTTGTGTCTAATAAGTCCTTTGTCCATTTTTCAATTGTATTGCCTTTTAGTTCTGAGTTGTAATTCTTTGTATATTCTGGATATTAAATCCTTATTGGACGTACAGTTTGAAAATATTTTCTGTAGAGGTTGTCTTTTCAATGTCTCAATGATGTCCTTCGATGTACCGATATAAATTTTGATTAAGTCCAATTACTAGTGCTTTTAGTAGCATATCTAAGAATCCACTGTTTCCTTTTAAGAGTTGTGTAGTTTAGTTTTTATATTTAGGTTGTTGATCCACTTTGAGTTAATTTTGTATATGGAGCCAGAAGGTAGGGAGTTGAGATGAGGTCTTATTTTTGTGAATCCAGACAGTAGCTCAAGGCTTCCCACACAGTGATCAATAAGTGCTGCATAAAGCAGTATCTTCATATATGTATTTTCTAGAAAACAATGTTTTATGGTATCGATATCACTGTAATTAGCTAGTTATAAAAAATTGGAAAGGAGCAAAGAGAAGACCAGACATTATAGACATGTTCCCTAAAAAACACTGGGGAGAGATCCAACAAAGGGAAGACAGACGCATGCCCAGTAAAGTTGGGATGACAGAGGGAAGGGGTTCGTCTGTCAGTCACACCAGGGGAGAAAGATGGTTGGCCAGAATGGGTGTAGCCACTGTAAGTGCTTGGAAATTTGGGATATTTAACCCCCTGAATAAAGGAGTTCACTGTCTTAGTTACTCTTGGCATACTTGGCTCACACTTGGCTTCCTGGCATTCTCCCAAGTGACCCATAGATCCCCCAGCCCACACACACACACACACAATGGACTAATGAACTACTAGACTGCAGCTACCCTACTGGCTGTATTGAATCCAGCTACAACATGGAATTATAATTCTAGATACTGGCTCTGATTTTAGCCCCATTGAAACCCCAGCTATACTTCTACGAGTGAAATGAGACTTTGGAAACTCAGGGATATAATTCCTCGGTAATGAAGTTTTCTGCCATATTGCATCCTCCTGTATGAGTCTCAGAAAATTCCGCTTCTTGGTATATAGCAAGGACCCCACTCCCATTAGCAAGAGGGTGAAAAAAGTTTTCTGTGAAATAGTGTGATGAATCAAAATGACAGTTTCAAATTTGCTACTCTGGAACTCTTTACATAAATAACGGGAAACTGTGCTGCTTTCTAGATCAACTCTTTCTTAATTTGGACAAGTTCCCATGTCTGAAAGAATTGTCTGTAAATATGGACCAAAAAAATGTTTTTCCAGTTATTTCTGAAGAATTCCTAACTCTCCACCATATGGAGAAATTATTGATCGCAATTTCCACTGAGAATGGTCCTTCCAAAATAGGTAAGGATGGCACATTGATTTACTTGTTTTTACATCACTTGGTACAGCTACTTGGCCAATGATTCATTCAAGAGTAAAAGCTGCTGTGGACCTGTATCCAAGGTCACCCCAACTAAGAAAATGGTAGCCTGTGATTCAAACACAAGAATTCTAACTACTTTTAAGGCTGAGCTTTAACCACTGATATACTATTTCTCTAAACTAATTTGTAGAGTTCTTTTGTTTTGTTTTAAAGTTACAGATACCTGCCTAATTGGAAGCAATTGGAAGCATTTCCCTGTTTTTCTCACCACCCTGTGTTCATGGTTAATGGACATGTGCAACCACCTTTCTTAAATACATCATTTGGCAAAATGACTTAGGCATCATCAGTTCTTTAGTTCAGTAAAGACTGAACACTAAGGATTGAGGAAATGTAAATTTCTATGGAACTGACATGCAAAAGAATTCACTGAACTGGAAGAAGTTATTTTCTTAAATCTGTTAGCAATTTTCACATCACATTTAGATTTTATTTCAGAGTTGTCATTGCTTTTGTTTTTTTGTATAGTATTCCTATTGTGTAAATGTCATGTGCACACTTAGAAGCATTAAGTGTTAAAACTGAAGGTGACTTTTCTGAGTCAATGCCCCTCTTTTACAGAAAACTGATCCCTAGAGAGGCTCAGTTCAAGTTCACATAGCTTAATAGCTAATTGCAGAACTTGAACCTAAGCCAAAATGGCTTGATCATTAATTACATCATGGTGATTTGTTTTAATTCAAGATTGTTGGACCAAAATAACAAATTATGTGACGAATGCTGATAGAAATTTGCAATCTTCCCTAATTTTTCTTAAATCCTTGATATTTTACAGTTAAATTAATTGAGAATTCTCCAAACCTTAATGTTTTCCATCTGCAATGTAATTTCTTTTCGGATTTTGAGTCTCTCATGACTGTACTCACTTCCTGCAAGAAACTCAAAGAAATTAAGTTTTCTGGAGCATTTTTCAAACCCATCCCATTTGGTAAGAGCTACAATTTTAAAATTTTGGTTTAAGACACTTTTTAAAAATAGACACATTTTAAATATGCAATTGATGCCAAGTTGATGTAATAGATATATGGACTTTTTAAAAATATATATTTTATTGATTTTTTACAGAGAGGAAGGGAGAGGGGATAGTTAGAAACATCGATGAGAAAGAAATATCCATCAGCTGCCTCCTGCACACCCCCTACTGGGGATGTGCCCAAAACTAAGATACATGTCCTTAATCAGAATCGAACCTGGAACCCTTCAGTCTGCAGGCCAACTCTCTATTCACTCAGCCAAACCAGTCAGATATATGACTTGTTATGTATGATCTTAAATGAGTTATCGAATAAGTTGTATGTTTCTAAAAGTTTAAATATTTCTAGTTATCAGAATTATTTCCTGCACAAAGACTTACCTAGTCATACTAATTAATTCTATCTGAATTACTGTATTATTTTCTATAACTTTAAAAATATTCATTAATCACATTACTTTTTTATATGAGTTGTAACTGACATAACTAGATTTTTATTTTCCTTTTATAGTTACCATTCTGACGAATTTTATTTCTCTGAAGATATTAAATCTTGAGTTACAAGAATTTCCAGATAAGGAAACATCAGAAAAATTTGGTATGTGTACAAAACAGTGCCTTTTACTTATTCTTTATTCTTGTCCTCTCAAATCCTTCCATCTATTTTGCATTAGCTACAACAAATCATGATATGTATTAACTACCCTAGCTAATTAGGAGGAAGGGACAGGGCTGCTCAACTTTTACCCTCACATACCTTGATTATTCTCAGAGTGCCTTAACGGTACTATGCAATTTCATTGGCAGGTACCCGTTCCAAACATGTTAAGTCTGTATTGTGTTAAGTTTCTGGGATATAGATAAAACTATCTTTTTAAAAAATATATCTTATTGATTTTTTATAGAGAGGAAGGGAGAGGGATAGAAAGTTAGAAACCTCAATGAGAAAGAGACATTGATCAGCCGCCTCTTGCACGTCCCCTTCTGGGATGTGCCTGCAACCAAGATACACGCCCTTAACCGGAATTGAACCTGAGACCCTTCAGTCCGCAGGCCAGTGCTCTATCTACTGAGCCAAACCCGTTTAGGCTAAAACTATCTTTTAAGGTTCAGAAAACTCAATATGTGAAAACCCAGATTTAACAAAATGACTAGCAATAAAAAGAACTTAAGTACTTTTTCTTTTTTTTTTCTTTTTTATGATTACAGAAGTAATGGGTGCTGATTGGGAAAAACCATAGGCTGAGGCATATTAACAATTTTAAGTAAAAATGGATTTGAATTGGGGAACATCCTGGTTAGCAGACAGAAAGGAGCTTGAGGAGCAACACAGAATGACTTTTATAGGTAGAAGGGAGCAGGAACAAGGAAGTTATATCAGGTAAAAAAGTTGGTTGGTGATTGCAAGGATAATTTCCTTTAGGGGATGGCAGAGTTCTAAAGGCTGATAACCTAACTGGTGCTGTTTAGATGATTCCTGATTTAAGATTCCATTTCAGGGAGAGTTGAAAGTAAAAGTGTTGGTTTGGTGACATGGGACTTAGCATAAGTAGCTCTATTTAGGGATTATGTCTTATTTTTAATTCAGGAAAACATAAGATGGGTCAGTAGAGATAGGGAGTGTTGAACAGTTAGCTCCTTTTAAACTTTAGCAAACTTTAGTGTGCTTAAGGATCACTTGGATCTCCTCCTCCACTTTTCTTCTTTTGGAGGCAGCCATGTGGGTAGGGAAAGAGCAGGAGGGCTGAATGGGGCAGAGGAAGGATCAGGGTTCAAGAAAGTGCCTGATATATACAACAGGTTGATTTAAACAAATATGCTGAGTATAATAAGAGCCAAGTTTCCTCACTGAGAAGGATTTGATAAATATGGAAATGGTAGGTTAGAAAGAACTTTGAGGTACTAAATTAGAATTGGAAATATTGATGCGAACTCATGGTGTTTTTTAAAAAAGTGTTTTTATTGATTTAGAGGAAGCGAGAGGGAGAGCTAGAAACATCGATGGGAGAGAATCATTGATCATCTGTCTCCTGCATGCCCCACACTGGGGATTGAGCCTGAAACTTGAGCATGTGCCCTAATTGGGAATTGAACCGGTGACCTCTTGGTTCATAAGTCCACATTCAACCACTGGGCCACATTGCCTGGGCTGTACTCATACTTTTAACCTATTCACATAAATAGATCAATGTACATATAGATATAGATTTACATTTACCTATATATTTCTATACACAAACACACATTTATATTTTTTAATAAATCTTTATTGTTCAGTTTATTACATATGTTCTTCTTTTTTTTCCTCCCATAGCTCCCCTCCACCTGATTCCCCACCCCTCACCCCATGACCTTACTACCTGCCATTGTCCTCATCCATAGGAGTAAGATTTTTTGCCCAATCTCTTCCTGCACTCCTCACTCCTTTCCCCCGAGATTGTTAGTTCATTCCCTTTCTATGCTCCTAATTCTATTATATTCACCAGTTTATTCTGTTCATCGGATTTTTTATTTATTTGATTTTTAGATTCACTTGTTGATAGGTATGTATTTTTATCACTTTGTTGTTCATAATATTTATCTTTATCTTTTCCTTCTTCTTCCTCTTTTTTAAAAAAATATATTTTATTGATTTTTCACAGAGAGGAAGGGAGAGGGATAGAAAGTTAGAAACATTGATGAGAGAGAGACATAGATCAGCCACCTCCTGCATGCCCCCTACTGGGGATGCGCCCACAATCAATGCACATGCCCTTGACTGGAATCGAACCTGGGACCTTTCAGTCCGCAGGCCGACACTCTGTCCATCGAGCCAAACCGGTTTCAGCTCTTCTTCCTCTTCTTAAAGAATACCCTTCAGCTGAAGCCAGTTTGGCTTGGTGGATAGAGCGTTGGCCTGCAGACTGAAGGGTCCCAGGTTCAATTCCGGTCAAGGGCATATATCTTGGTTGCGGGCACATCCCCAGTAGGAGGCGTGCAGGAGGTGGCTGATTGATCTCTCTCTCATTGATGTTTCTCTCTATCTCTCTTCCTTCCTCTCTGTGAAAAATCAATAAAATATATTAAAAAAAAAAAAAAAGGAATACCCTTCAGTATTTCATATAATCCTGGTTTGGCGGTGATGAACTTTAGCTTTTTCTTGTCTGTGAAGCTCTTTATCTGCCCTTCAATTCTGAATGATAGCTTTGCTGGGTAGAGTAATCTTGGTTGTAGGTTCTTGCTATTCATCACTTTGAATATTTCCTGCCACTCCCTTCTGGCCTGCGTAGTTTCTGTTGAGAAATCAGCTGACAGTCGTATGGTTACTCCCTTGTAGGTAACTGTTTTTCTCTTGCTGCTTTCAAGATTTTCTCTTTGTCTTTTGCCCTTGGCATTTTAATTATGATGTGTCTTGGTGTGGTCCTCTTTGGATTTCTTTTGTTTGGGGTTCTCTGCGCTTCCTGGACTTGTAAGTCCATTTCTTTCACAAGGCAGGGAAAGTTTTCAGTCATTATCTCTTCAAATAGGTTTTCAGTATCTTGCTCTCTCTCTTCTTCTGGCACCCCCATAATTCTAATGTTGTTATGCTTGAAGTTGTCCCAGAGGCTCCTTACACTCTCTTCACATTTTTGGACTCTTTTTTCTTTTTGTTTTTCTGGTTGGGTGTTTTTTGCTTCCTCATACAGTGGTACCTCGAGATACGAGTTTAATTCCTTCCATAACCTTGAGGCGTGGGAAACTATAAGACGCTCAAGTCGAGATAAACTGGTGGGTCGTGTGCAGCCGGCCGAGCCGTGCGATTACTCGTATCTCAAATGTTGCTCATATTTCAAAGCAAAAATCGCTCGCTCGACGGCTCGTATCTCAAAAATCTCATGTGTTAGGGCACTTGTATCTTGAGGTACCACTGTATTTCAGATCTTTGGTTTGATTTTTGGGGTCCTCTAATCTGCTGTTGGAATTCTATATATTATTCCTTATTTCATACAGTGTATGCTTAATTTCTGACTGGTCCTATTCTGTTTTTTTTTGGCATTCTCATTAAGATCCTTGAAGGTCTCACTAAGTTTCTCAGAGGTCTCCTAAGTTTCTTGGAAGTTTGTAGAAGATTCTTGAGTAACCTTATAAATGTGGTTTTGAACTTGATGTCCAGTAGTTTGCTTTCCTCCATTTCTGTCCTTTGTGACATGTTTCTTTGTCTCCACATTTTGGCTGCTTCCCTATGTTGATGGAACTGCTATGCTGGAGACACCCCTATGGGACAGGACTTGCTTCAGTGGGGCTTTGGTGCTCACCAAGTCTGCCTCTTGAGTGTGTCACTTATGTATGTGAGGAGTTGAAATTTGGTGTCGTCTCACACTGACCTCTAGGTACACTGGTTCCTGGATCTTTAAGGAGGTACAAATCAGCTAGTGTCTGAGGCCACCAGGCAGGAGCTACAGAGAGATCTGCAGATTTCTCCTCTTTGCTTGGAGTTTGGAAGTTTTAGAGTGGTCTGACCCAGTTGTAATTTGTTAGGTTAAGCTGCTAGAGGACAGGCCATTCATATACAAAAGCCGCTGGGCACAGCTCCATGGGTGTGTAAATTGGGCAGGGCAGGGTCTCAGGGAAGCACTAGGTCATGGGAAACAGCGATAGCTGCCATTCAGCCCTCTCTATGTGTCTGTGTTTTTGTGTTTTGATCCTTGTTCCCCGTCCAAGCCCCAGCACAGTAAACAATGATGCCTGTGTGTACCTCTGCGAGAGAACCACCCTCTCTTTCCGGCCTGATGGCTGGCAGTCCAGTTTCTCCCTGTATGAGTCTGGGTCCCTAGAATCTCACTGGAAACCAGAATTCAGAGTAGTCAGGAACTTGTAACTCCCTACCTATTGAAAAAAACAGTGCATGCCAGCCCGATTTGCGCGAGTCTCCGTATCTCTGCCTTTCTGAGCCTCTGCACATCCTACCAGGTCTCAATGCACTTTTTTCTATCCTTCTAGTTGTAGAACTTCCATTCTGCCAATTTTCCCGTGGTTCTGGGAGTTAGTCGTTTTGTCTTTTAGTTGAAATTTTGGTGTGGTTGTAAGAGGCAGCACATATAGGTGTATACCTTATGCCGCCATCCTGGTTCATCCTCCACACATTTATATTTCTAAGTTCAGTCAACTGAGACACTAGAAAATATCTTAATAGCAATGAGCACAACAGATGCCCAGATTTGACTTCTAAATATTGGCTTCCCAAAAAGGAACACAAGTTCTCATAGAAATGGCTTAGGAACTGGGACAGAGAAAGCAAAAGGCAGAAATGTTGTTTTTTAAATCCTCATCTGAGGATATGCTTTTCATTGATTTTAGAGAGAGAAAGAGAAACATCAATGTGAGGAACATTGATTGGTTGCCTCCTGTACATAACCCAACCGAGGATCAAACCTGCTACCCAAATATGGGCCCTGATTGGGAATCAAACTCCCAACCTTTCAGTGTACGGGTACAACACTCCTACCAACTGAGCCATCTGACCAGGTCCTGGGACATTGTTTTTTTTTTGTTTGTTTAAATATATTTTACTGATTTTTTACAGAGAGGAAGAGGGAGAGATAGAAAGTCAGAAACATCGATGAGAGAGAGACATTGATCAGCCACCTCCTGCACGCCCCACTGTGGAGATGTGCCCACAAGCAAGGTACATGCCCCCAACCAGAATCAAACCTGGGACCTTTCAGTCCGCAAGCCGACGCTCTATCCACTGAGCCAAACCGGTCTCTGCCTGGGACATTGTTTTGAGGTAGCAAGTGTTCAAAACATCTCCAGGTGTGGTGCCTCAGAAGTAGAGAACTTTTTAGGGATCAAGTAAGTAACCTACTGTACCACGGATGGAATCAAAGTAAAAAGGACAGATAGAGTGATGGATTGTGAGACTTTAGTGCTGTGAGGCAGAGGGAAAAAATCACTGAGATAATAGCAGGAGATGGGATTGAAAGGAAGGGGGCGGAAGGCCTTCAGGAGCTAGGAGGGTATCCAGGATGCCAAAAGCAGCTTCAGTCTAAAAGAGGGAATGGATATATTATAGGTATTCTGCACTCCAATGCAGGAAAGACTGGCGAGGGTGAAAAATGGTTGTCTGGAAGTAGCAATAAAGATCAAGTTGGCCCTAGCTGGTTTGGCTCAGTAGATAGAGCATTGGCCTTTGGATTGAAGTGTCCCAGGTTTGATTCTGGTCAAGGGCACATGATCGGGTTGCGGCCTCGATCTCCAGTAGGGTCCTTGTAGGAGGCAGCAGATCAATGATTCCCTCTCATTGATATTTCTCTCCCTCTCCCTTATCTGAAATCAATTAAAAAATATATATTTTTTAAAAAAGATCAAGGTGTAGGCTGACCTCTTTCTCTTGTCCTTGGAAAGGAATAGTCTCTATGCTACATGGGGCCTCCTGGACTGTGCATGATTTTGAGGCTAGAGACCATGAAAAAGTTTTTTTTCCTTCTTCTTCTGATAGCCTACACTTTAGGTACTCTTAGCAAACTGGAAGAACTGATCCTTCCTACAGGGGATGGGATTCATCAGGTGGCCAAAGTGATCATCCAGCAGTGTCAGCATCTCCGATGTCTCCGAGTTCTCTCATTTTTCAAGACTTTAAATGATGATAGTGTAATGGAAATTGGTGAGTTACCCTTTGATAAAATGTTTCATCTTGCCTTGGATGGGTGGTTCAGTTGGTTGGAGCATTATCCTGTACACCAAAAAGATTGTGGGTTCAGTTTTTGGTCAAGATACAGATCTATGTTGCAGCTTCAGTCCTCAATCACGACGAGAATGGGAGGTAACACATCTTTCTCTTTTCCTCCCTCCCTCTCTTCCTCTCTCAAATCAATTAATGTTCTCAGGTGAGGATTTTAAAAAAAGTTTTAGCTTGCATGAAAGCCAGTGACATTACTCAAGTTTTCTGCTACAAAATGTCTATACAATTGCCTGTCCGGTGTGGTTCAATGGTTCGAGCATTAACCTATGAACCAGATCACAGTTGGATTCCTGGTCAAGGCACATGCCCTGATTACAGGCACAAACCCTAGTGAGGGGCACTCAGGAGATGGTCGACCAATGATTTTCTCTCATCATTGATGTTTCTAGCTCTTCCTTACTCTCTGAAATCAATAAAAAAATTTTTTAATTTTTAAATGTCTAGACAGACTTTTCTCTCTAAAAATGTTCAACCCACTTCATTATCTCTATCTTATCATTTGTTCCCTCTATTGTCCTCAACAGATTTGGAAGTAAAAGATGCCCTCCCATTTGAGACTATACAAAGCTCTCAAGTTGTACTTTAAAAAAAAAATTTAATACATTTGTTTAAAAATATATATATTTATATGTGTGTGTATATATATACATGTATGTATACATGCATATATGTATACATGTGTATATGTGTGTGTAGAAAATTGATTTCAGAGAGGAAGGAAGAGGGAGAGAGATAAACATCCATAATAAGAAAGAATCATGGATTGGCCACCTCCTGAAAGTCCCCTACTAGGGATCGAGCCCACAACCTGGGCATATGTCCTTGATCAGAATCGAACCTGGGACTGACCTTTCAGTTTATAGGCCAATGCTCTAGCCATAGTCAGCAAACTATGGCTTGCAAGCGGCTCTTTGGCCCATTGAGTGTGGCTCTTCCATAAAATACCATAGCCTGGGCAAGTCTATTTTGAAGAAGTGGTGTTAGAAGTTTAAATTTAAAAAATTTGGCTCTCAAAAGAAATTTCAATAATTTTACTGTTGATATTTGACTCTGTTGACTAATGAGTTTGCCAACCAGTGGGCTAGGGCAAATTTTGTATGTTTTTATTGATTTTAGAGGAGGGATGGAGAATGTCTGGCCTGCAGGCTATATAAGGCCCATGGAATCATTTAGTCTGGCCCTTCCAAGACATTAAGGGAGAGTTAATTAAATGTGTGACCAAAACAGCAGGATAATTTTTAGGTTGATAATTGTATATGGTCCATATATATATATATATATATACCCAAATAGCTCTTGGCAGAAAAAAGGTTTCCCATCCCTGATTTATGTATATAAATGTGTGTGTAAATATATGTATGTTTGTATTTATTGGCATTTTCTATTTCCAGTGGTAATGAGAGAGGAGATTGGTTCAAATAATCTAGTCTATCATTATTAAAACAAAAGTCTTACGATTTCCATTTCATAAATATTTTGCTTTTACAGCCAAAGTAGCAATCAGTGGAGGTTTCCAGAAACTTGAGGACTTAAACCTTTCGCTGAATCACAAGATTACAGAGGAAGGATATAGAAAGTTCTTTCAACTACTGGACAACTTGCCAAACTTGCAAAAGTTGACAATTTCCAGGCATTTTACTGAATGTATCAGAGCTCAGCCCACCACAGTGAAGTCTTTGAGTCAATGCATGTTACGGCTGCCAAGTCTCACCACAATCAACATGCTTAGCTGGCTCCTGGATGCAGAAGACATCACACTGCTTACTTCGACAAAAGAAAAACATCCTCAGTCCAAACACTTCAATATTTGGTGGAAATGGGTATTGCCATTCTCTCCAATTATTCAAAAATAGAAGAGTTAGCTAAAAACTGTTGAGTCAAGAAAAATTTTATAAACAATTCTAAAAATCTAATTATCCAAAAACATTTTATAAATACTAGAGACCCAGTGCACAAAACTTGTGGGGAATATCCCTCAGCCCAGCCCGAACCCTCTCCAATCTGTGACCCCTTGAGGGATGTCCGACTGCCGGTTTAGGCCTGATCCCTAAACCGGCAGTCGGACATCCCTATCACAATCCTGGATTGCTGGCTCCTAACCACTTGCCTGCTTGCCCCTAACTACTCTGCCTGCTAGCCTGATAGCTCCCTACCTGCTCCCCCTGCTGACATGATCATCTCCAACTGCCCTCCCCTGCTGGCCCTATCATTCCCAACTGCCTTTCCCTTTGGGGTTGAGGGGACTGGGGGACTCTAGCTAGATGTGGAGGGGCTGAGGGGACTGGGGGACTCTGGCTGTAGTGCCTGCCACCCCTCAGCAGGGCAGAGGCGACTGGGGGCCTGAAGCTGAATGAAGTGGTGTTAAGAGGACTGGGGAAGCCGAGACCGGTTTGGCTCAGTGGATAGAGCGTCGGCTTGCGGACTGAAAGGTCCCGGGTTCGATTCCGGTTGGGGGCATGTACCTTGCTTGCAGGCACATCTCCACAGTGGGGCATGTAGGAGGTGGCTGATCGATGTCTCTCTCTCATCGATGTTTCTGACTTTCTCTCTCCCTTCCTCTCTGTAAAAAATCAATAAAATATATATTTTTTTAAAAAGAATTTATATATTAAAAAAAGAGGATTCAGAGACTGAGGCTGGATGAGGCAGGGCTAAGGGGACTGGACACCGCCATCTTATGACTGTGGGCACCACCATCTTTTGAGGGTGTGACAGTCAATTAGCATATTCCCTTTATTGGCTGTGGGTACTGCCATCTTTGTGAGTGTGTGATGGTTAATTAACATATTCCCTCTTTATTAGATAGGACTGCAGGCAAAATAATATTTATAAAACATGTAAGGCATGTAAAAAAATAATCCTGTATGCCCATCATTGAGCTTAAGAAACACCATTACCAGTATCTTTGAAGTCTCTCGATGATCTTCCCAACTAAAGTTTATATATCTAACCTTCCATAGTCCAGCATAAGCATCAGGTTTTCAGGATAACTATGGTAAAGAGAAACAAAGCCACAAGTAGAGGGTCGAGGGAGGTTCACTGATCTAGCTAAAAGTCACAATGTGGAAGAATTCAGGTTAATATGAAATGACTAACTTAAGGACTAAATCAGTTTCACACATAGGTGAAACAGTTCACTGTAACAGGGTACAGATTAGTCTTTTGTGGGCCAAGAGATAATCCCTAATCCTTGTAGGATCTGTTCTGTATATTTAACTTTGACGTAGTCTAGTTTACTTGTACCTTCCCTTTATCTACTGCCAGTGTGAAGAAGAAATAGGATTTAGGAGAAAATGCTTTAATTCGGGGGCTTTAATCCTTTATGTTTTTAAACTTACTCCTTTCTCATGAAGCATAGTAACTTTCATCTTGGGTAAAAACTGCTGTTTAAAATTTTAAATTCTGGCTTCTATAAATGTTTCCTTGCTTAAATAACAGGGAAAAATAAGACCATAGAAAGGCCACAAACTATGTCCCAAAGTTGTCAGTGCTGGCATCAGGCCAGGTTTTGAGATATGACCTCACAGCTGTCCCAGCACACAGGATTTTTTCTCAGAAGGTCTGGAGGTCTCATTCCAAATTTGGAAGATAAAGAACTGAAAAATGTATAAATAGGCCCCACCATGTTGGGGCCCCAGAATTTGATAAGCAGTATTTCCCCTGGGCCTGCTCGTGCTAGCAAAATGAAAAAGACTCCAAATAAATTTGGCTTATTAATGAAGGGGTCTTCTGATTTACAATATAACACTCACATATCCCAACCTCTCCGACTTCCTAAAATCCTCCCACTGTGCCTCTTTTCTAAACATTCCCTGCACCTTCTTATTTTAGCTCCATAATTTTTCAAACTTTTTTAAAAACCCTGACCCATAGTTAGAAATAAATTCTATATTGAAAACTTTGCACATTTATATACATAGTCACAACTGAAACAAGATTAGGAAAATAACTTTCTAAAATAAAGCTATATTATATTTTACTAATATGCAAATTAACAATTCAAAAACACAAAATTCTTTTAAGAGTTGTTTATATACACTGCTTTCAGTTGTTTATGTATACTGTTTTCTTTCTTACATTTCCTCCCATCAAGATTTTACCTCTTCTATTTCACCAAAACAGCTCTTTGGAGGGTCACTGATAATGACCTCCACATTGCCAAATTCAATGAATACTTCAGTCCTCATCCTACTTTTAGTATGAGCATTTGACCCATCAGTAGCTTTGATGTGGTCCATCCCTCACTCCTCAAAACATTTTCTTTATTTGATTTCCAAGACTTCCCTCCTAATTCACTAAGAGTTCTGTTTCCTTTACTGCTTCTCCTCATATCTGATCTCTAAACATTGGAAGTACCCGAGTGTTCCTCTGAAACTCTATTTAAATGCACTTCCTTGGCTATCTCATCCTGTTAAATGGCTTTAAATTCAGTATCTAGGCTAACTTCTAAATTTTCGTCTCTAGTCCAGATCTTTCCTCTGAACTCGACTCATATCCACCTCCCATTAAGAGCATCTCAAACTTCATATGCCCAAATCCAACTTCTATCCTTCCTTCCCACAAAAGTACTCTTTATTCAAACTTCTCCATCTCATTAAATTCCATTTGCCTAGGTCAAAACCTTGTCAACCCGACTCTTTCATACTCCATCTGTAAATCTATTGGCAAATCCTGAGCTCCATTTGTAGAATACACTCAGCTCCAACCACTACTACCCATTGGTCCTAACAGGTTGGCCTGCTTCTTCCCTTGAAACTTATTATCTGTTTTCAACATAGCAGTCAGAAGGCTCTTTATAGAAATGCAACCATGCAATACCTTTGATTCAAAATCCTCCAATCAATTTCCAGCTCAAAGTAAATGCTGAAAATCTTATAATGGTCTACAAATGACCTGACCCCTCTTACCTATCTCTCTTTAATCTCTTTCTTACTCTTTCTTACTCAAGTCCATTCAGCTGCACTGGTTTCTTTGCTGCTTCCCGAACATGCAAAACATGCTGGTCTGCCAAACCGGTTTAGCTCAGTGGATAGAGCGTCAGCCTGTGGACTGAAAGGTTTCAGGTTCGATTCTGGTCAAGGGCATGTACCTTGGTTGCAGGCACATCCCCAGTAGGGGGTGTGCAAGAGGCAGCTGGTCTATGTTTCTATCTATCCCTCTCCCTTTCTCTCTGTAAAAAATAAAACAAACAACAAAAAGACCATGCTGGTCTTAGGGCCTTTGTACTTGTCACTTCCTTTGCCTGGGAGGTTCTCCCTCTATTTATGTGAGTGGCTCTCATTTCCTTCAGACCTCTGCTCAAATGTCACCTCAATAAAGTTTCCTGATCTTTCTTTTTAGAAAGGCATCCTACTTCCAATCTCACTCTGCCTAATCCCTTTCCCTACTTCACTTTTTTCTACAGCATGCCACTTTATAAAGTTCCCACCACTATAAGCAGGAATTGTCATGTCTTGTTCACTGCTGTCTCCTAAGAAACTCGAATAGTGCCTGCATACAAAGTTAAGATTTAGCCAATCAATGATTCTCATCAGTAATGTTTCTATCTCTCCCTTCCTCTCTCATATCAAAAATATGTTAAAGAATAAAAATAGCCAAAACCGGTTTGGTTCTGTGGATAGAGCATCGGCCTGCGGACTGAAAGGTCCCAGGTTCGATTCCGGTCAAGGGCATGTATCTTTGTTGCGGGCGCATCCCTAGTAGGGGGCTTGCAGAAGGAGGCTGATCGATGTCTCTCATCGATGTTTCTCTCTATCCCTCTTCCTCTCTGTAAAATATCAATAAAATATATTTAAATAAATAAATAAAAATAGCCCAACCAGCCGAAACCGGTTTGGCTCAGTGGATAGAGCCACGGCTGTGGACTGAAGGTTCGATTCTGGTCAAGGGCATGTATCCTGGTTAAGGCACATCCCCAGTAGGGGGCGTGCAGGAGGTGGCTGATCGATGTCTGTCTCTCATCGATGTTTCTGACTCTCTATCCCTCTCCCTTCCTCTCTGTAAAGGATCAATAAAATATATTAAAAAAAAAAAAAAAATAGCCCAACCAGTGTCACTCAGTGGTTGAGTGTTGACCTAAAAACCAGGAGGTCACGATTTGATTCCCAGCCAGGGCACATGCCCAGGTTGGGCGACTCGATCCCTAGTGCGGGGCATGCGGGAGGTAGCCGATGAATGATTCTTTCTCATTGATGATGTTTCTGCCGAAATCGGTTTGGCTCGGTGGATAGAGCGTCGGCCTGTGGACTGAAGGGTCCCAGGTTCTATTCCGGTCAAGGGCATGTATCCTTGTTGGGGGCACATCCCCAGTAGGGGGTGTGCATAAGGCAGCTGGATCGACGTCTCTCTCTCATCGATGTTTCTCCCTTACTTTTTGTGAAAAATCAATAAAATATATTAAAAAATAAATAAATAAATAAAACCTACTCTCAGCTTAAAAAAAAGATGTTTCTATCTCTCTCCCTCTCCCTTCCTCTCTAAAATAAACAAAAATGCATACTTTTTATAAGAAAAAAAGAACTTCAAAAAATAAATAAGATTTGCTGAAATAACTTTCCTGAACCTCTGATCACTCTCCAACTGTATTAAGTATTAAGGGAGATAATATCCAAAAATATCTTAAAAGGCAAGTAACTCAATGTAACTTGGCACATATTTGGGCAATTAAAATATGCTAAATATATGAAATATTGGCTAATTGTGATGAAAAATGGTAAAACGCCACTTATCCTGTATAGAAAGCTTAAGCCATATAACAACCCACTTTGCAAAGTTTACATAATACACAATGAATATTCATTTATTCAAAAATATGTATTGAGATGCTGGGCATATTTGGTTTCCCCATGCAAAACCTTAGAAAGAAATAGCATTTATATATTAACATCTTCCGCAGCTAAACAGACTAGAAAATATCCCAGGTACCATGGACACCAAATTTCAGACTAAACTGAAACAATATGATCTAAGAATTTGAATGGAGAGAGAGAGATATATAGTCAAATGAATAAGAGATGGAACTACAAGGTGGAGATGAAGAGAGAAAGAGCTTGGCAAACTATATTAGGTGTGTGCATGATGAGCCCATAGAGGAGGCCAGAAGAGCAAGGGGCAGACAGAAGGTGCAAGGAGGAAAATGACAATATGACTTTGAAAAGACAATACACCTTTGGTTCCTGATTGGTTGGGCCCAGTCCTTGTGACACTCAGCTTCAGATAGGGTTTCTTAACGATGGATTCTCATTAACATGTTTTGTAATACTACCCCCTTTACCCTGAGTAGTTTCCTTTTTATAGACTCTACCCATAACCATATATATCCCAAAGAAAAATATTCATAGTCAAGATTAAAAAATATTTATCATTTATTTTTAAAGGCATCAGTAAAAAGCTTAACATACTTACTAAGAAAGTTACAATATACAAATGTATTGACAGATTGACTTTTCTGCACTATATGTGACCTTGAGTTATTTTAATTACTCACATTTCCATTGTTCAGTTATTCAAACTGGTTATTCCCTACAAATATCTGGCTGGTTACTTAAGCACAAGTCACATACAACAAAGGTAAATGTAGAAGATTGTGCCATTCAACCAAGTGCTCATGAAGAAAAGATGAAAACTGTTCACATCGACCAGGGCATATCAAAACACCCTTCTCCTTGGGAGAGAGCTGCACCTTAATTTGAAAGAAAAAAAGTCTAGATATAATTATGAAACTTAAAAACCCGTTTTCTTATAAAATCAAAAAGGAGAGAGGAAATGGAAAGCAATATACTCATCAAGGTAAATA